>CM038625.1:46135527-46258027 GCA_021554675.1 Leuciscus idus | reverse complement strand
GAGTGTAGGCTATTTATAGACAGGTGTTACGTACTGCTCCGAGACACGAAGGTTGAGGATCCAAATGCAGTTTTATTTAAAGGGTTATACAGAGTCGTAGTCAAAATCCAGGCAAAGGTCATACACAGGCAGGCAATCCAACAAACAGACAAATCCAGAGGGTGAGGCAGAAACAGGAAAACCAGGACACGGGCAGAGATCAAGAACCAGGAACAATGACAACAAAGGAAACGCTCAGAAATGCAGTGTAATAACATACAAGACTTCACAGGGAATGATGAGGTGAACCAGGCTTATATGGGGTGAACTAAACAATATAATGAGACACAGGTGAATGTGATAATCAGGGATGAGTCCGGGCAGTGAATTATGGGAAATGTAGTAGTGAGTGAATAATGATAGTCTGATGTGGAGTGCCCTCAGGTGGCTCTCAAGGGCACTCCAGCTGATGACCGTTACATAGCCCCCCCTCAAAGGAGCAGCTTCCAGATGCTCCTAAAATACTCCAGGAGGGAGGTGGAGTGGAGGCGGACATGGGGGTGGGATGGAGGGCCAGGCCCGTGGAGCGGAAGAGGACCTGGAGACTGCGGCGGGATGGAAGACCAGGGCGGAGCGGGCTGTGCAGATGGCCAGGGCGGACCAGGCAGTTCAGGTGGCCAGAACGCATCAGGCTGTGCAGGCGACCAGGGCGGAGCAGGCTGTGCAGGCGACCAGGGCGGAGCAGGCTGTGCAGGCGACCAGGGCGGAGACGACCCTTCAGGCGGCCAGGGAGGAGACGACCCTTCAGGCGGCCAGGGAGGAGACGACCCTTCAGGCGGCCAGGGAGGAGACGACCCTTCAGGCGGCCAGGGAGGAGACGACCCTTCAGGCGGCCAGGGAGGAACAGACACCGGCTCAGGAACAGACAACGGCTCAGGAACAGGGACAGACACCGGCTCAGGCTCAGGAACAGACACAGGCTCAGAGGATGCGGTGGCCATCTTGTCCGAAGACACAGGCGTGGAGTCGGCCATCTTGTCCGAAGACACAGGCGTGGAGTCGGCCATCTTGTCCGAAGACACAGGCGTGGAGTCGGCCATCTTGTCCGAAGACACAGGCGTGGAGTCGGCCATCTTGTCCGAAGACACAGGCGTGGAGTCGGCCATCTTGTCCGGAGACACTGGCTCGGCGTCGGCCATCTTGTACGGAGACACTGGCTTGGCAGAAGTGACGTGAACAGTCTCTGGATCGGCAGAAGTGACGTGAACAGTCTCTGGATCGGCAGAAGTGACGTGAACAGTCTCTGGATCGGCAGAAGTGACGTGAACAGTCTCTGGATCGGCAGAACTGACGTGAAGCTCTGGCTCTGGCTCGGCAGGACTGACGTGAAGCTCTGGCTCTGGCTCGGCAGGACTGACGTGAAGCTCTGGCTCTGGCTCGGCAGGACTGACGTGAAGCTCTGGCTCTGGCTCGGCAGGACTGACGTGGAGAAGCTCAGGCTCGGCAGGGCTGACGTGAAGCGCAGGCTCTGCAGAGGCCATGGCGGGATGAGGCTCTGGTGTGACTGCGCTGGTGAGCGGTTTTAGCACAGGAGTTGCCAACATTAGAGTAGGCATGACATGAAGTGGCTCAGGCGTAGAGGATACCTTAGGCTTGCGAGGCTCCACATCCGTAAAGCCCACAGTAAATGATGAGCTGCTCAGTAAAAGGGCAAGGTTTATATATCCAACTAAAGTCCAGTGAGGGGTATTGTCAGGCATGAGGTAGTTTAGAATGTCATTAAGTCCATGGCGAAAAATGTCCTTTAAGACTGCATCATTAAAGTTAACCCCATGGCTAAGCTCACAAAACTCCTTGACAAAATCCTCAATTGGACGGTTGCCTTGGCGGAGGTCGAAGAGACAAACTGCTGGATCCATGGTGGTGAAGTCTTCTGTTACGTACTGCTCCGAGACACGAAGGTTGAGGATCCAAATGCAGTTTTATTTAAAGGGTTATACAGAGTCGTAGTCAAAATCCAGGCAAATGTCATACACAGGCAGGCAATCCAACAAACAGACAAATCCAGAGGGTGAGGCAGAAACAGGAAAACCAGGACACGGGCAGAGATCAAGAACCAGGAACAATGACAACAAAGGAAACGCTCAGAAATGCAGTGTAATAACATACAAGACTTCACAGGGAATGATGAGGTGAACCAGGCTTATATGGGGTGAACTAAACAATATAATGAGACACAGGTGAATGTGATAATCAGGGATGAGTCCGGGCAGTGAATTATGGGAAATGTAGTAGTGAGTGAATAATGATAGTCTGATGTGGAGTGCCCTCAGGTGGCTCTCAAGGGCACTCCAGCTGATGACCGTTACAACAGGTAAGCAAATCATTTTTTTTTATTGTACAAGTAACGTAATAGTTACAGTAAAGATGATTTTAATAGATATGAATTACACCACATGCCTGTAATAATATAGCATAACATTTCACGTTCCTTGCAGTTCATTAATTATGATGACATAAAATAATACGATTAGACATACAGGTAATACAAAAACGAATAAATTACCTCATCCGTGATCATGATTCATTAATTCCATTTTAGATACATCGCTAGATGGTGAAAACGCATTAAAAACGACATTTCCCATCGTCACCTCCTTCATAGCGTCATCAAGCTTCGCCTTTGTTATTGTTGGAAACTGCGCCCTCTTGTGGTCAAAAATATTTACATAGTGGACCTTTAACCCCCTGAGGTCGACGGTATCGCCGGCGATACCAGCTCGCTTTTTTTTTATCAGTGTAAAATAAACTCATAAATACTCTGTTGACTTTGATTTTTCATAGGAGTTTCGTACATCAATCGATTCTGTTAAATGTGTATTATTTTTGTGTATACTCATAATAAAAACAAAGTGTTGAGCTTTTCGCCAAATAAAGAAAAATAAACACGAAGCGAGTTCTGCCTTCTCTCTGTCAGTGTAGTCCATTCTGAAACGCGTCCGAAAATGAACAATAACTCACCGAATACTTCTCACACAGACACGTGAGATATGTCTTTATGAAGCTTGAAATCTCTTCTTTTAAATGAAGTAATTTATATAAAAAACAAATGTTTTCAACTCATGTAATCCGTTTGAAAGCAAGGAGAGGTACCGTTTTTCCTTCTGCCTCATTATCTCTATAATGAGTTGAGGCCGCCCCGCCCCCGGCGCTATTCAAATGGTAAATAGTTTAGGTGATCTAGTATGCATCGCATACGCCCCCCGATCAATGCCATAAAAACACAGTTTCTTCATCAGACTTACTGATAGTTCATCGCGTTTTGAGTATGGCACGCTTCTCCAGTAAAGACGCCCTTCAGATGATTCTGGACAGCGAGGAAGTTGTTTCCTCAGAGGAAGATTGTAACTCAGACTACGAACGGCAGCATTTTGAAGAGCGAATTCCGCCGAGGACACAATTTCGGAGTAAGTTTTACTTAAAAGTCTTTTGTCTTTTATTTTTCGTGTTCGCATTTATGAGGAAAAAACAATATTACGTGACAGTTCTCCATTATGGACGCGAGCGCTCTGAAAGCGCACTAAAAGACTTTCAAACTTTCACAGAGACCTCAAAACAGAAACTACAAATCCTTTCTTTAAAACGAATTTCGTTTTGTATCAATTGTATCTTAATTAAGTTGGCTTGAGAAAGCCAACTTACTGAAATCCTATTTAAACTTATTAAGTTGGCTTGAGAAAGCCAACTTACTGAAATCCTATTTAAACTTATTATTATTCTTCTTCTTACTTCTTTTTCTGACCGCAAATTTTGGGACACTAACTCCTCATAGACCGTTCAAGCTACATACTCCAAACTCGGGTCAGACCTTCATACTGTTCTGACTTGGTGTGCTATATCTTTTCAGACTGGTTTGACTTACGGTTTTCTTAAAAATTAATATTCAAAATCATAAAAATCCCATAGACTTTCATTGCAGACTGCTCAAATTGAGCCAAGACTACGGTAGCCCATTAGTGTACAAGCCAAAATCTCAAATCTAAATTCTCTGAAGCCCTAGACTCAATTAAACTACCATTCTATATCTATCTATCTATCTATCTATCTATCTATCTATCTATCTATCTATCTATCTTCAAACCTTATCTATCTATCTATCTATCTATCTTCAAACCTTATCCATCTATCTATCTATCTATCTATCTATCTATCTATCTATCTATCTATCTATCTATCTATCTATCTATCTATCTATCTATCTTCAAACCATATCTATCTATCTATCTATCTATCTATCTATCTATCTATCTATCTTCAAACCATATCTATCTATCTATCTATCTATCTTCAAACGTTTTCTATCTATCTATCTATCTATCTATCTATCTAACTTATCAATCTGTCTTTCTTTCTAACTAATCTATCTATCTTTCTAACTAACTTATCGATCTATCTTTCTTTCTTTCTTTCTTACTAATCTATCTATCTTTCTAACTAACTTATCTATCTTTCTTTCTTTCTAACTAATCTATCTTTCTAACTAACCTATCTTTCTTTCTTTCTTTCTTTCTTTCTTACTAATCTTTCTATCTTTCTAACTAACTTATCTATCTTTCTTTCATTCTAACTAATCTATCTTTCTAACTAACTTATATTTCTTTCTAACTAATCTATATATCTTTCTAACTAACTTATCTATCTTTTTTCTTTCTTTCTTACTAATCTATCTATCTTTCTAACTAACATATCTATTTTTCTTTCTTACTAATCTATCTATCTTTCTAACTAACTTATCTATCTTTCTTTCTTACTAATCCATCTTTCTTTCTTTTTAACTAATCTTTCTATCTTTCTAACTAATCTATCTATCTTTCTAACTAACGTATCTTTCTTTCTTAACTAATCTATCTTTTTAACTAACTTATCTATCTTTCTTACTAATCTATCTATCTTTCTAACTAACGTATCTTTCTTTCTTAACTAATCTATCTTTCTAACTAACTTATCTATCTTTCTTTCTAACTAATATATCTATCTTTCTAACTAAGTAATCTCTTTCTTTCGTTCTTTCTTTCTTTCTAACTAATCTGTCTATCTTTCTAACTAACTAAGTAATCTATCTTTCTTTATTTCTTACTAATCTATCTATCTTTCAAACTAATCTATCTCTTTCTTTCTAACTAATCAGTCTTTCCCTCTTTCTTTCTTTCTTTCTTTCTTTCTTTCTAACTAATCTTTCTTTCTAACTAATCTTTCTTTCTTTCTAACTAATCCTTCTTTCTTTCTTTCTAACTAATCTTTCTTTCTTTCTTTCTTTCTTTCTTTCTAACTAATCTTTCTTTCTAACTAATACTTTCTAACGAATCAATTTAACTAATCTATCTATCTTTTTAACTAACTTATCTATCTTTCTTTCTTACTAATCTATCTATCTTTCTAACTAACTTATCTATCTTTGTTTCTTACTAATCTATCTATCTTTCTAACTAATTTATCTATCTTTATTTATTTCTTAGTAATCTATCTATCTTTCTAACTAACTAAATAATCTATCTTTCTTTCTTTCTTTCTTTCTTTCTAACTAACTTATCGATCTTTCTTCCTTTCTAACTAATATATCTATCTTTCTAACTAACTTATCTATCTTTCTTTCTTTCTAACTAATCTATCTATCTTTCTAACTAACTAATCTATCTTTCTTTATTTCTAACTAATCTATCTATCTTTCTAACTAATCTATCTCTCTTTCTTTCTAACTAATCAATCTTTCTCTCTTACTTACTTTCTTTCTTTCTTTCTTTCTAACTATTCTTTCTTTCTAACTAATTAATCTTTTTTCTTTCTTTCTTTCTTTCTTTCTTTCTTTCTTTCTTTCTTTCTTTCTAACTAATTAATCTTTTTTCTTTCTTTCTTTCTTTCTTTCTTTCTTTCTTTCTTTCTAACTAATCTTCTTTCTTTCTCTCTTTCTTTCTTTCTAACTAATCTTCTTTCTTTCTTTCTTTCTTTCTAACTAATCTTTTCTTTCTTTCTTTTTCTTTCTTTCTTTCTTTCTTTCTTTCTTTCTTTCTTTCTTTCTTTCTTTCTAACTAATTAATCTTTGTTCTTTCTTTCTCTTTCTTTCTTTGTTTCTAACTAATTAATCTTTTTTCTTTCTTTCTTTCTTTCTTTCTTTCTTTCTTTCTTTCTTTCTTTCTTTCTAACTAATCTTTTCTTTCTTTCTTTCTTTCTTTCTTTCTTTCTAACTAATTAATCTTTGTTCTTTCTTTCTTTCTTTCTTTCTTTCTTTCTTTCTTTCTCTTTCTTTCTTTCTTTCTTTCTAACTAATTAATCTTTTTTCTTTCTTTCTTTCTTTCTTTCTTTCTTTCTTTCTTTCTTTCTTTCTTTCTAACTAATCTTTCTTTTTTCTTTTTCTTTCTTTCAAACTAATCTTTCTTTTTTCTTTTTCTTTCTTTCTAACTAATCTTTCTTTTCTTTCTTTCTTTCTTTCTTTCTTTCTAACTAATCTTTCTTTCTTTCTAACTAATCTTTCTTTCTTTCTAACTAATCCTTTCTTTCTTTCTAACTAATCTTTCTTTCTTTCTTTTTCTTTCTTTCTAACTAATCTTTCTTTCTAACTAATACTTTCTAACGAATCAATTTAACTAATCTATCTATCTTTTTAACTAACTTATCTATCTTTGTTTCTTACTAATCTATCTATCTTTCTAACTAACTTATCTATCTTTGTTTCTTACTAATCTATCTATCTTTCTAACTAATTTATCTATCTTTACTTATTTCTTACTAATCTATCTATCTTTCTAACTAACTAAATAATCTATCTTTCTTTCTTTCTTTCTTTCTAACTAACTTATCGATCTTTCTTCCTTTCTAACTAATATATCTATCTTTCTAACTAACTTATCTATCTTTCTTTCTTTCTAACTAATCTATCTATCTTTCTAACTAACTAATCTATCTTTCTTTATTTCTAACTAATCTATCTATCTTTCTAACTAATCTATCTCTCTTTCTTTCTAACTAATCAATCTTTCTCTCTTACTTTCTTTTTTTTCTTTCTTTCTTTCTTTCTAACTATTCTTTCTTTCTAACTAATTAATCTTTTTTCTTTCTTTCTTTCTTTCTTTCTTTCTTTCTTTCTTTCTTTCTTTCTATCTAACTAATTAATCTTTTTTTCTTTCTTTCTTTCTTTCTTTCTTTCTTTCTTTCTAACTAATCTTCTTTCTTTCTCTCTTTCTTTCTTTCTAACTAATCTTCTTTCTTTCTTTCTTTCTTTCTTTCTTTCTTTCTTTCTTTCTAACTAATCTTTTCTTTCTTTCTTTCTTTCTTTCTCTTTCTAACTAATTAATCTTTGTTCTTTCTTTCTTTCTTTCTTTCTTTCTTTCTTTCTTTCTTTCTTTCTTTCTTTCTTTCTTTCTTTCTTTCTTCCTTTCTAACTAGCCCATATTTCTTTCTTTTTAACTAGTCTTTCTTTCTACCAAGCCCATATTTCCTTCCTTCCTTCCTTCCAACTAATCAGTCTTTCTTTCTTTCTTTTTTTTCTTTTTTTCTTTCTTACTTTCTTTTTTCTTTTTTCTTTCTTTTTTCTTTCTTTCTTTCTTTCTTCCTTTCTTCTTTCTTTCTTTCTTTCTTTCTTTCTTTCAACTAATCCACCTTTCTTTCTTTCTTTCTTTCTTTCTTTCTTTCTAACTAATCCACCTTTCTTTCTTTCTTTCTCTCTTTCTAACTAATCCACCATCCTTTCTTTTTTCTTTCTTTCTTTCTTTCTTTCTTTCTTACTAATCTTCTTACTAAACTAGCCCATATTTCTTTCTTTCTTTTTAACTAGTCTTTCTTTCTACCAAGCCCATATTTCTTTCTTTCTTTCCTTCCTTCCTTCCTTCCTTCCTTCCTTCCTTCCTTCCTTCCTTCCTTCCTTCCTTCCAACTAATCAGTCTTTCTTTCTTTTTTCTTTCTAACTAATCCACCATTCTTTCTTTCTTTCTTTCTTTCTTTCTTTCTTTCTTTCTTTCTTTCTTTCTTTCTTTCTTTCTTTCTTTCTTTCTTTCTTTCTAACTAGCCCATATTTCTTTCTTTTTAACTAGTCTTTCTTTCTACCAAGCCCATATTTCCTTCCTTCCTTCCTTCCTTCCAACTAATCAGTCTGTCTTTCTTTCTTTCTTTTTTTCTTTCTTTCTTTCTTTCTTTCTTTCTTTCTTTCTTTTTTCTTTTTTTTCTTTCTTTCTTTTTTCTTTCTTTCTTTCTTTCTTTTTTCTTTCTTTCTTTCTTTCTTTCTTTCTTTCTTTCTTTCTTTCTTTCTTTCTTTCTTTCAACTAATCCACCTTTCTTTTTTCTTTCTTTCTTTCTTTTTTCTTTCTTTCTTTCTTTCTTTCTTTCTTTCTTTCATTCTTTCTTTCAACTAATCCACCTTTCTTTTTTCTTTCTTTCTTTCTTTCTTTCTTTCTTTCTTTCTTTCTTTCTTGCTTTCTTTCTTTCTTTCTAATCCACAATTCTTTCTTTCGTTCATTCTTTCTAATCCACAATTCTATATTTCTTTCTTTCTTTCTTTCTTTCTTTCTTTCTTTCTTTCTTTCTTTCTAACTAATCTTTCTTTCTTTCTAACTATTCCACCATTCTTTCTTTCTTCCTTTCAACTAATCAGTCTTTCTTTCTTTCTTTCTTTCTTTTTCTTTCTAATCCACAATTCTTTCTTTCTTTCTTTCTTTCTTTCTTTCTTTCTTTCTTTATTTCTTTCTTTCTTTCTTTCTGTCTTTCCTTCTCTTTATAAGCCACAAATCTTTCTTTCTTTCTAATCCACAATTCTTTCTTTCTTTCTTTCTTTCTTTCTTTCTTTCTTTCTAACTAATCTTTCTTTCTTTCTAACTAATCTTTCTTTCTATATTTCTTTCTTTCTTTCTTTCTTTCTTTCTTACTAATCTTCTTACTAAACTAGCCCATATTTCTTTCTTTCTTTTTAACTAGTCTTTCTTTCTACCAAGCCCATATTTCTTTCTTTCTTTCCTTCCTTCCTTCCTTCCTTCCTTCCTTCCTTCCTTCCTTCCAACTAATCAGTCTTTTTCTTTTTTTCTTTCTAACTAATCCACCATTCTTTCTTTCTTTCTTTCTAACTAGCCCATATTTCTTTCTTTTTAACTAGTCTTTCTTTCTACCAAGCCCATATTTCCTTCCTTCCTTCCTTCCTTCCTTCCTTCCAACTAATCAGTCTGTCTTTCTTTCTTTCTTTTTTTCTTTCTTTCTTTCTTTCTTTCTTTCTTTCTTTCTTTTTTTCTTTTTTCTTTCTTTCTTTCTTTCTTTCTTTTTTCTTTCTTTTTTCTTTCTTTCTTTCTTTCTTTCTTTCTTTCTTTCAACTAATCCACCTTTCTTTTTTCTTTCTTTCTTTCTTTCTTTCTTTCTTGCTTTCTTTCTTTCTTTCTAATCCACAATTCTTTCTTTCGTTCATTCTTTCTAATCCACAATTCTATATTTCTTTCTTTCTTTCTTTCTTTCTTTCTTTCTTTCTTTCTTTCTAACTAATCTTTCTTTCTTTCTAACTATTCCACCATTCTTTCTTTCTTCCTTTCAACTAATCAGTCTTTCTTTCTTTCTTTCTTTTTCTTTCTAATCCACAATTCTTTCTTTCTTTCTTTCTTTCTTTCTTTCTTTCTTTCTCTTTATAAGCCACAATTCTTTCTTTCTTTCTAATCCACAATTCTTTCTTTCTTTCTTTCTTTCTTTCTTTCTTTCTTTCTTTCTAACTAATCTTTCTTTCTTTCTAACTAATCTTTCTTTCTATCTTTCTTTCTTTCTTTCTTTCTTTCTTTCTTTCTTTCTTTCTGTCTTTCTTTCTTTCTTTCTTTCTTACTAATCTTTCTTTCTAACTAGCCCATATTTCTTTCTTTCTTTTTAACTAGTCTTTCTTTCTACCAAGCCCATATTTCTTTCTTTCTTTCTTTCTTTCCTTCCTTCCTTCCTTCATTCCTTCCTTCCTTCCAACTAATCAGTCTTTCTTTCTTTCTTTCTTTCTTTCTTTCTTTCTTTCTAACTAATCTTTCTTTCTTTCTAACTAATCCACCATTCTTTCTTTCTTCCTTTCAACTAATTAGTCTTTCTTTCTTTCTTTTTCTTTCTAATCCACAATTCTTTCTTTCTTTCTTTCTTTCTTTCTTTCTTTATAATCCACAATTCTTTCTTTCTTTCTTTCTAATCCACTATTCTTTCTTTCTTTCTTTTTCTTTTTTTTGCTTTCTTGCTTTCTAACTAATCTGTCTTTCTTTTTAACTAATCTTTCTTTTAATCTATCTTTCTAACTAATCTATCTTTTTCTTTCTAACTAATATTTTTTCTTTCTTTCTAACTAATTTATCAATCAAAATTTAAACTACTTTAAACTTCAAACTACTTTTAACTTTTTCAAACTCTCTGGTCCGGCTTTCTCAAGCCAACTTAAAGTTTGTCTCAAACTTTTTTTCTAGTTTTAATAATTTTTTCATTAACAAATTTCCTGGATTTAAAGTAAATATAGGCTAGCAATCACAACATAAGGTGCTTGAACTGGAGATCATCATTAACCAGACCGTAGCCTACTCGCCTCACATGTCTAAAAAATGTGAAATATATTTACAGAAAGCTGGTTCTAAACAAAACCATCCAAAACAAAAAACTATGTAGCCTAATAAATGTGCATTTCTCCGGTGCGTTCACTAGCCTACTGCGAAGATCGCGAGTCAATAGCCTATCGTCAACTTCATCTTTGCCAGAAATTAAATTTAAATTGCGTGTGTGAATGAATGATGATGTTTTAGCAAACTGTATTGCTATACTGAGGAAAGGAAAATTCGACTGAAATATGTTTAAATAAAATGTAGGCTATTTGTATAAGCAACGTATTAAACTGCAAATTAACAATATGCCCTAATATTTCATGAAAACAACGTTGCAGTCAGGCGAAATATGAAAGACAACATCTTGTTGACTAGATTTGGGTACAGTTTTTACTGTAGAATATACTGCCACGTCAAATAAGCTTTTGTTTAGCAATTTCTATATCTATTTTTGTCAAAAATAAAGTCATCAACTAAGATGTTAGCTGTTCCAATGTTGACTATATTCAAACTAATGAATACATAGATAAAATGTAGGCCTATAATCTTTTTTTTTTACAAAGAAAGAGTACACTTGAAATATTGTTGAAATTGTAATTATTGTTGTAATTGTAACCTTTTTAATAAAATAGCAAAACATATTTACAAGACAGATGTAAGCAAAATCTTAAATGGTCAATATAAGTCTTCTTCTAAATATATCTTTTGTCCTTGCATTGTGGCTCAGTCACTGTGTCACACCTGAGTGAATGGCTCATCATTATGCAGAGTGGGTGGGACATTGTATTTTCAGGTGTAAACCACTCCTCGTTCACGCCCCCCTCGCATATTGGCTTTCCAAGCAAAACCTGTTTTACATCAATTTAAATCAATGTATGGTTTTATGTGAACGATAAAGCAAGACTATTTTCACATAATTTTGAAGAAAAAACTCTAAGCGAGGACATCCATTAGTCAAAAGTCTTATTGACACATATTTACTATGTGTTTTGTGGCCTTATTTCAGAAATTTTAGTTTTTAGTTTTTTCAATAACCATGCATAAACATTATTCTCTCAAAAATGAAAACATGTACATACACGTGGCTCACATATTATGGTAGCCCTGTTTGTGCTTTATAGAGTGAATTTACACCTTTGCCATTAATATGTTTATATGCAACTGAAAAAAGCACAAATGTCAGGGCATGTCAGAACATCTCAAGGGCCCCAAAAACAGCCCAGACCCCAGAGGGTTAAGTGTTTTTGATTGTTATTAATGTTATTTATGTGTGCGTGTCCTTGTGATGTTTGTATGTCTGTCAGCTCCATGTTTAACTAAATGTTTGCAAATGGTAGTAAATGTTTGTCTCTTGTCTTGTCTCGTGTTCTCGCTCGTAGATCTGTACCTTGTCGTGGTGAGCGAGCTTTAAACCAAACAGATCTTGTTTACTTGTGTTTTCATGCATTGCCTTTTAAATGAAACACATTCTGGGTGAAAAATAAAAGTTGTAAAAGTATTTCAAGTATTTTGGAGTCTCTGTATGCTTGGGTTTCAGAAGGGGTGGGATTGTGTAAAAAAAAACAACTAATCAAAGCAATTAGAAGTCCTTGTTTCCCACTGTGCGCCGGCTGTACCCCCTGGGTGGTCACAACAATGAGTTCTGTGAACGGCTCTGATGTCTTCCAGACAAAGTGAGAGGGCACTGATACATTACACCCTTTCTTAATTCAGCCCAAAAATGTAACAATTGCACACTTTTCCACTTGACTATATGAATCTCATCAGCTACATCAACTCAAACTATGAAAATAATAAACAAAACATTCAGCAGACAAGTGGATTTCAATAAACTAGACCTTGTACATGACAATTTCTGTAAATAACACTTCAGGACGTTGACCACCAGATGGCACCATCCGTTTTGATAATTTTCAATTGATCCCAGGGTTGAGGATATGTACTTGGGGGGGTCATGAGCCATTCCCAGGCGGTCTCCCATCCAAGTACTAACCAGGCCCAACCCTGCTTAGCTTCCGAGATCAGACGAGATCGGGCGTTTTCAAAGTGGTATGGCCGTAAGCGATAAAACAAAATATCTTTCACTTCAAACTTCAAACAAAACAAAATGTATAAAACAAACAAACAAAACAGAGAGAGAGCTTCAGTTCTCTCTGCCACTCTAATTGCTTCCTGGATCGTACCACTACAATGAACGGGCGTTCTCAAAGTGGTATGGCCGTAAGCGAAATCTGCTGCCAAAAACGGGCTATTTAAAAGGTTAGAACATTAGTGAAGTAAACTAAAAAGCTTACAGCACCTGGTATTCCCAGGCGGTCTCCCATCCAAGTACTAACCAGGCCCGACCCTGCTTAGCTTCCGAGATCAGACGAGATCGGGCGTTCTCAAAGTGGTATGGCCGTAAGCGAAAACTGCTGCCAAAAACTGGCTTTTTGAAGAAATTCATAGAATTTTTCAGGCTTTCTGAAGAAACTCTGCTCCCAAGACCGGGCATGTTGAAGAAACTCAGAGAATATTTCAGGCTTTTTGAAGAAACTCTTGGACTCTTTTTTTTTTTTTTTTTTTTTACCAAAAATGCTTACAGCACCTGGTATTCCCAGGCGGTCTCCCATCCAAGTACTAACCAGGCCCGACCCTGCTTAGCTTCCGAGATCAGACGAGATCGGGCTTTCTTTTTTCTTTTTCTTTCTTTTTTCCTAATGAAACTTCTAACAATTTACATTTACATAAATCATTTGCAATACATCAACTCATACAGAATTCACTTAACATGTTTTCATATAAATTTCCCCATCCATAGATACCAACAAGTTACAAGCATAATTACTTTGGCATATTTATCTTATATTCATGAAAACATTCCATTACTCTTGTGTCATTCCCTGTAATTGTTTTGTAAAACCTCTCAGTTTGTCCATTCAAGCTGAAATATTCAAACAAGATCTGCATATGACCCTCCAGCTTCCTTTTAAAGAAAACCCACATATTAATGTTACCTTGTTTTCCCTTCATGACATTGCGTCTACACCATATTGCATATCTTGCCACATTTAGAATAAAGTTGACTATATATTTATTTTTCCCTCTTCCTTTTAGTCCAAGTAAAAATACTTTATTCAATTCACATTGTTGTTCAATTCTTTCTTCCAAAATTCCTTCTACAAATTTTTTTATTTCTCTCATAAAATCCTGAAGATTCAAACACAATAAAAACAAATGTAAAAACCCTTCATCCTCATTTTTACAAACATCACATCTTGCATTCTGTGCAATCCTCATTTTACATAGTCTCATCTTTGTATAAATAACATTATGTCTTAAAAGAAAATTAAAATTCTCAATCATTGGATCCATGTATCTTATTCTTAAATTTTCCCAAATATTTTCAGTTTCAGTCCCTGGGAATAACCTAGTCCAAAAACTATTTGCTATTGGTTGAACAAATACCATCATTCTAAAGTAATAGTAAAAAAAATTTAGAGAACATAATTGAATTGAATTTTTATTCCCGCTTTCTTTTAAGAACACTTCAACCTTTCCCTTTCCTTCATCCCTTTTTTCTATTCCTTCTATCCATTCTTTGGGAATTGCTTTTTTTAATTTGGTCATATTGTTGTTTTACTATACCCCTTTCTACCTCTTCTCCAATCCCCTCAATTTCATCTATTATACATTGAAGTGTTATAAAGCCATCCTTTACCTCATACAAAATATCTCTAACTTTAATTATTCCAGTTGCAATCCATTGTTTAAAATATAATTCCTTCTCATCATATAACACATTAGAATTTAAAAACAATGGATGATTCAAAAACTCTTTCATTCCTTCTGGCTTATACACAACTGTCGGTAAAAATTCTTTCCACGCCCCTAAAACTTCTCTATAGAATTCTGGTATACCCTTTAACATATTTTCCTTCAATTTCATCCATATTATTCCCTCGCCCATATTAAGACCTCCACACTTATTTAGAAAAAATTTCATTCCGTCCTTCCACTCTTGTCTGTTATCCTTATTTAAAAATTTCTTCATTATCTTAACCCTTAGACTCTTGATTCTTAAAACAGGATCTAACAAACCTAAACCCCCCTTCTCAACAGGCCCTATCATTGTGTCGTATGCTATCTTTGTTGGTTTGCCATCCCATATACATTTTTAAATACACGCTTTCAACTTCTTATAAACCCAAATTGGTAATGGAGTTACCTCTAAAGCATACCATATTTTTGACAGCATCAGAGCATTCACAATCAAAATTTTCCCTCTCAGGTTCAACAATCTTTGTCTCCAAAATGTCAATCTTCTCTCAATTCCTCCTAAAATCTCATCCCATATTGTGTCTCTAGTTTTCTTTTCCTCCTTCCCAATTCGAATTCCCAGAATTTTCATGTTTTCTGTCTCCTCTTTAAAATTAAGGTAGTCAGGTAATTGTTTTGCCGCTCCTATTCTCATCATTACAGTTTTATCTATATTTACTTTTGCTCCTGAACCCTTACAATATTTTTGTATTTTCCCCATAGCTCCTTCAATGCTCTCAATATCCTTTAAAATTAAAGTTGTATCGTCCACAAATTGGTACATTTTTTGTTCTTTTCTCATTCCACCAAAGACAACTCCTTTAATATTTTCAGCTTCTGCAACTGCTAAACCTACAATACTATATAATAATGCAGATAAAGGGCAACCCTGTCTTATTAGGGCCCGAGCACCGATGGTGTGAGGACCCTCTTGGAATTGCTCTGTTTATTATTATTATTAGGGCCCAAGCCCTGAAAGGGCGAAGGCCCTATTGTTTTCGGTAGGATTATTTATTATTATTATTAGGGCCCAAGCCCTGAAAGGGCGAAGGCCCTATTGTTTCCGGTAGGATTATTTATTATTATTATTAGGGCCCAAGCCCTGAAAGGGCGAAGGCCCTATTGTTTCCGGTAGGATTATTTATTAGGGCCCAAGCCCTGAAAGGGCGAAGGCCCTATTGTTTTCGGTAGGATTATTTATTATTAGGGCCCAAGCCCTGAAAGGGCGAAGGCCCTATTGTTTCCGGTAGAATTATTAGGGCCCAAGCCCTGAAAGGGCGAAGGCCCTATTGTTTTCGGTAGGATTATTTATTATTAGGGCCCAAGCCCTGAAAGGGCGAAGGCCCTATTGTTTTCGGTAGAATTATTTATTATTATTAGGGCCCAAGCCCTGAAAGGGCGAAGGCCCTATTGTTTTCGGTAGGATTATTAGGGCCCAAGCCCTGAAAGGGCGAAGGCCCTATTGTTTTCGGTAGGATTATTTATTATTATTATTCTTCTTCTTATTCTTATTTTTCTGTCAACCTTTCGGGCACTTTTGAGACCCTTAACGTGCTCGAAAACTCTTGAAACTTTGCACACGGGTCAGAACCCGCGGCCATCAGGGCCGGGCTGAAGCTGGTACCCGGGCGTGGCAGGGGGGCTCGACAGCGCCCCCTTGAACGGGGTCCGAAAACTTGGTCCATAAATCAGACACGCTTGCATGTAATAATATGAAACTCGGTACACATATAGATCTCATCGGGCCGAACAACTTTCGTACTTTTACTTTTTACGCCAGCCCAACAGGAAGTCGGCTATTATGGGTTGTTTGGAAACGCATGCTGTGGAATTTAATGTACTCCTCCTAGGAAATTCATCCATTCGCCTCCAAACTCAGTCAGCATGAAGTCAAGACATTGAGGATGCTAAATTGCGGACAGATTTTTGATATCTCGAACGGTTTGGCCGTGGCGAGGACACGAATTGATGGCGAATAATGGAAACAGGAAGTGTGTTATAACTTCTGCATACATTAACTGATCTTGATTAAACTTCAGCAGTGTGTTCGTTGTAAGAGGCCGATCACATGGATGTGACTATTGTGAGTCAAAGTTATAGCGCCACCAACTGGCAGCAGGAAGTGTGTCCCTTTCAAAATGCTTTGAAATCACCCTCTTATTTTTACCCGATTTGCTTCAAAGTTTATGTGTATAATGTAAACACACGGCAGATGTAGACCTGTGAAAGGATTTTTTATATCTTTAATACTGTTGCCATGGCAACGCTTCAAACTTTAATATTGTTTTTTGATGCTTTTGAGACTCTTAACATACTTGAAATTGGATGAAACTCGACAGACACATCACATTTATTAGCCCGTAGACATGTGCAAAGTTTCAGAAACGGGCGTGGTGAGGGGCTCAGTAGCGCCACCTTTAGTCATAAGTGGGGGGGTTAGTTTTATCAACAACAACAAAACTTGGTATGTGTATTGTTCTCATCAAGACGGACAACTTTCTAATTTACATTAACGATCTCCGACCAACAGGAAGAGAGATATTTTGGTTTGAATGTGGATTTTCTGAAGAATTGTCTCTCCCTCTCTCTGTGTCTCTGTGTGTGTGAGGGGAGGGGGGATTTAACTATTGCTTTTATATTGTTAATCAAGGTTTCAGGGGCTTTTGGGGTCCTTAACGTGCTCAAAAACTCTTGAAACTTTACATACAAGTCGGAACCCCCTGCCATCAGGGACGGGTTGAAGCTGGTACCCGGGCGTGGCAGGGGGGCTCAACAGCGCCCCCTGGAATGGGGGTCCCAAAACTTGGTCCATAGATCAAACACGCTTGCATGAATTAATTTGAAACTCGGTACACATATAGATATCATCGGGCCGAACAACTTTCCCCTGGTCAAGTTTTACACCAGCCCAACAGGAAGTCGGCTATTATGGGTTGTTTGGAAAACGCTTGCTGTGGAATGCGAAGTACTCCTCCTAGAGGATTCATCCAATCCCCACCAACCTCGGTGTGCATGAAGTCAAGACATTGAGGATTCTAAATTGCGGACGGATTTTTGATATCTCGAACGGTTTGGCCGTGGCGAGGAAACGAATTTATGGCGAGAAAAGAGAAACACGAAGTGGAATAACTTCTGCATACATTAACTGATCTTGATGAAACTTCAGCAGTGTGTTCGTGGTAAGAGGCCGATCAGATGGATGTAACTATTGTGAGTCAAAGTTATAGCGCCACCAACTGGCAGCAGGAAGTGTGTCACTTTCAACATGCTTTTGACAAAAGTGGGGGGGTTAGTTTTAACTACAGTAAAAAAAAAAATAGTTTGTATATTGTACTCATCAAGCCGGACAACTTTCTAATTTACATTCATTAGCTCCGGCCATCAGGAAGTCAGATATTTTGGTCTGAATGTGGATTTTTTTGCTAAATCAGCCTCTGAATTTTTAGCCACTCCTCTTAAACTATTTATTTTATTCCCACCAAACTTTTTCAACATGATGAAAATACATTAAATATGCTAAATTGTGAACGGATAATAAATATCTCAAACGGTTTTGCTATGGCGAGGGATTAATGTCCAAAAAGGAAACACTAAAAAGCCTCAAATCTTCTAAAAATGTAATTATATACCATTTATTTCTCTATAAAAGTATACAAATATTACAACTAAACCCATTTTTTTCTGTTTTTAAAAAGAATTTTATTCTAATTTTATTCTAAAATTAAAAACAGTAAAGTAAAAAAAAAAAAAAAAGAGTCATGCATAGGGCTATTCTGCCCTCTTGTGTCCAAAAGGACATCAAAATAGTATATACAACTTTTTACTAGGTAGGCCAATATTGTATTTAAATATACATTTATTAGGTATGTGTCTGAGGATATTTTCCCACCGGTTAATCGACGTGTGACACGAGCGGGTGCTTTTAAATTGCTAAAATAAATGTGAAAGAAAAATACGGACGTCCGCACGGACATTGATAATGTTGCACACACAAATCACACACACGTTGGAAAGAATGATACTTTTAAACATAACACTAAACCGCCATTAAGTGTCGCCAGGCGACCGTCTTAATGAGTGAGTCATTGATTCATTCATTCAAACGATTCGTTTGAATGACTGAGTCATTCATGATTAAGACATATGTTTATGGATTGATCATTCAATCTTTGAGTCAACCGATTCGTTCAAAATGCTGAATCATTCAGAAATGAGAAAACACATTGCTGAGAGATGCGCGTGATGATTCTGCTGTGATCTTTTTGTTTAACTATTTTCGCTGCTGAAACAGAACAAAAACAGTCAATATTGCATCTAAAATGTAAGTGACTTGATTGTAACTGTTTTTTAACCTGTTGTATGAAATCAATGTCACAGTTTCAATCGTGATTGTATTCAGGAAACAGCCTTCTCGTCAAGTGAGGTTGCTTAACTGTTATAAAATATATCAAAACTCCATATTTATAATTTTTATAGTCAGTAAGTTGTTAACTGAGTTTGTTTTTTGTGTGCTGATCTCATTTGTTTACATTTCTCCTGGAGAAGCTGCATGAGCCTCAGCAGCGCAACCTTGTTACCATTGATCAACTGATTACTGGTAATCCATTTAATAACAACTGTTGATTGCAACTTAAAATGAATGTAATAAAATTAGAATAATCTCTCGTTTTAGTGATTCCCAAGTTATTTTTTTGTCATTGACGTTCTAATCAGGCTACTCTGGTCGGGCAAGTAAAATTCTCTTTCAGGTTGGCCTATTGTATTTATATATAAATATATTAGGGATGTGACTGTGGGAAAATTTTCCCACCGGTTAATCGATGTGTGACATCGCAGGGGGCTTTTGAATCGGTAACTTAAAAACGAAAGTAAAATATGTTCGTCCGCACGGACATTGATAATGGTGCAGAGCGAGCGCATTGCAATCTTGATATCGCAGTCTGTTCATTATAGCCTTTATAAAATATAATAATAAAATAGTCAACCTAACATATAAAAATTACACTGCTCTGAATAGTATGAATTGTACTGACTATTTAAACACAGTAATCACCGCTAAACTGTGATGTTTCCAAGCACATATTTGCGCATGTGAAGAGGATAATTTTTCCCTTCAATAGTGGAACGTGAGTGAAGTACAAAGCCTATAATAAACAAATGTTTAGCATCCAAAAAATGTAATATATATATATATATATATATAACAAAAAAATAAATAAAAAAAAATAAATATATATATATATATATAAACACACTTAAAAAAAAAAAAATATATATATATAGTTTTTGTTTTTGTTGTTATATATATATATATATATATATAAATATAGCTGCGAGCAGCGATGGAGGGCCCAAGCCGGTGAAACCGCCACCCCGGTGCCTTTAGTGTAACTAAAGGCACCAGGGTGGCGGTGCCACCGGCTTGGGCCCGCAATCGCTGCTCGCAGCTATATTTTATTATTATTATTCTTCTTATTCTTATTTTTCTGTCAACCTTTCGGGCACTTTTGAGACCCTTAACGTGCTCGAAAACTCTTGAAACTTTGCACACGGGTCAGAACCCGCGGCCATCAGGGCCGGGCTGAAGCTGGTACCCGGGCGTGGCAGGGGGGCTCGACAGCGCCCCCTTGAACGGGGTCCGAAAACTTGGTCCATACATCAGACACGCTTGCATGTAATAATATGAAACTCGGTACACATATAGATCTCATCGGGCCGAACAACTTTCGTACTTTTACTTTTTACGCCAGCCCAACAGGAAGTCGGCTATTATGGGTTGTTTGGAAACGCATGCTGTGGAATTGAATGTACTCCTCCTAGGGAATTCATCCATTCGCCTCCAAACTCAGTCAGCATGAAGTCAAGACATTGAGGATGCTAAATTGCGGACAGATTTTTGATATCTCGAACGGTTTGGCCGTGGCGAGGACACGAATTGATGGCGAATAATGGAAACAGGAAGTGTGTTATAACTTCTGCATACATTAACTGATCTTGATGAAACTTCAGCAGTGTGTTCGTTGTAAGAGGCCGATCACATGGATGTGACTATTGTGAGTCAAAGTTATAGCGCCACCAACTGGCAGCAGGAAGTGTGTCCCTTTCAAAATGCTTTGAAATCACCCTCTTATTTTTACCCGATTTGCTTCAAAGTTTATGTGTATAATGTAAACACACGGCAGATGTAGACCTGTGAAAGGATTTTTGATATCTTTAATACTGTTGCCATGGCAACGCTTCAAACTTTAATATTCTTTTTTGATGCTTTTGAGACTCTTAACATACTTGAAATTGGATGAAACTCGACAGACACATCACATTTATTAGCCCGTAGACATGTGCAAAGTTTCAGAAACGGGCGTGGTGAGGGGCTCAGTAGCGCCACCTTTAGTCATAAGTGGGGGGGTTAGTTTTATCAACAACAACAAAACTTGGTATGTGTATTGTTCTCATCAAGACGGACAACTTTCTAATTTACATTAACGATCTCCGACCAACAGGAAGAGAGATATTTTGGTTTGAATGTGGATTTTCTGAAGAATTTTCTCTCCCTCTCTCTGTGTCTCTGTGTGTGTGAGGGGAGGGGGGATTTGACTATTGCTTTTATATTGTTAATCAAGGTTTCAGGGGCTTTTGGGGTCCTTAACGTGCTCAAAAACTCTTGAAACTTTGCACACAAGTCGGAACCCCCTGCCATCAGGGACGAGCTGAAGCTGGTACCCGGGCGTGGCAGGGGGGCTCAACAGCGCCCCCTTGAACGGGGTCCCAAAACTTGGTCCATAGATCAAACACGCTTGCATGAATTAATTTGAAACTCGGTACACATATAGATCTCATCGGGCCGAACAACTTTCCCCCGGTCAAGTTTTACGCCAGCCCAACAGGAAGTCGGCTATTATGGGTTGTTTGGAAAACGCTTGCTGTGGAATGCGAAGTACTCCTCCTAGAGAATTCATCCAATCCCCACCAAACTCGGTGTACATGAAGTCAAGACATTGAGGATTCTAAATTGCGAAACGAATTTATGGCGAGAAAAGAGAAACACGAAGTGGAATAACTTCTGCATACATTAACTGATCTTGATGAAACTTCAGCAATGTGTTCGTGGTAAGAGGCCGATCAGATGGATGTAACTATTGTGAGTCAAAGTTATAGCGCCACCAACTGGCAGCAGGAAGTGTGTCACTTTCAACATGCTTTTGACAAAAGTGGGCGGGTTAGTTTTAACTACAGTAAAAAAAAATTTTTTTGTATATTGTACTCATCAAGCCGGACAACTTTCTAATTTACATTCATTAGCTCCGGCCATCAGGAAGTCAGATATTTTGGTCTGAATGTGGATTTTTTTGCAAAATCAGCCTCTAAATTTTTAGCCACTCCTCTTAAACTATTTATTTTATTCCCACCAAACTTTTTCAACATGATGAAAATACATTAAAGATGCTAAATTGTGAACGGATATTGAATATCTCAAACGGTTTTGATATGGCGAGGGATTAAAGTAATGTCAAAAAAGGAATCAGAAAACATCTCATATCTTCTACAAATGTAATTATACACCGTTTATTTTTATATAAAATTATACAAATATTACAACTAAACCCATTTTATTCTGTTTTTGCAATTCAAGAAGTATAAAAAAAGTTAAAAACAGGCTATTTGGTTCAACAAAAAAGCAAACATAGGGCTATACTGCCCTCTTGTGTCCAAAAGGATATAAAAATAGTATATTAAACTTTTTAGTAGGTAGGCCTATATTGTATTTAAATATAAATGTATTAGGTATATGACTGTGAGGATATTTTCCCATCGGTTAATCGACATGTGACACGAGCGGGTGCTTTTAAATCGCTAATATAAAAGTGAAAGTAAAATTTGGACGTTCGCACGGACATTGATAATGGTGCACACACGTTGGAAAGAATGATACTTTTAAACATAACACTAAACCGCCATTAGGTGTCGCCAGGCGACCGTCTTAATGAGCGAGTCATTGATTCATTCGTTCAAACGATTCGTTCGAATGACTGAGTCATTCATGATTGAGACAGATGTTTATGGATTGATCATTGAATCTTTGAGTCAACCGATTCGTTCAAAATGCTGAATCATTCAGAAATGAGAAAACACATTGAGATGCGCGTGATGATTCTGCTGTGATCTTTTTGTTTAACTATTTTCGCTGCTGAAACAGAACAAAAACAGTCAATATTGCATCTAAAATGTAAGTGACTTGATTGTAACTGTTTTTTAACCTGTTGTATGAAATCAATGTCACAGTTTCAATCGTGATTGTTTTCAGGAAACAGCCTTCTCGTCAAATGAGGTTGCTTAACTGTTATAAAATATATCAAAACTCCATATTTATAATTTTTATAGTCAGTAAGTTGTTAACTGAGTTTGTTTTTTGTGTGCTGATCTCATTTGTTTACATTTCTCCTGGAGATGCTGCATGAGCCTCAGCAGCGCAACCTTGTTACCATTGATCAACTGATTACTGGTAATCCATTTATTAACAACTGTTGATTGCAACTTAAAATGAATGTAATAAAATTAAAATAATCTCTCGTTTTAGTGATTCCCAAGTAATTTTTTTGTCATTGATGTTCTAATCAGGCTACTCTGGTCGGGCAAGTAAAATTCTCTTTCAGGTTGGCCTATTGTATTTATATATAGATATATTAGGGATGTGACTGTGGGAAAATTTTCCCACCGGTTAATCGATGTGTGACACCGCTGGGGGCTTTTGAATCGGTAACTTAAAAACGAAAGTAAAATATGTTCGTCCGCACGGACATTGATAATGGTGCAGAGCGAGCGCATTGCAATCTTGATATCGCAGTCTGTTCATTATAGCCTTTATAAAATATAATAATAAAATAGTCAACCTAACATATAAAAATTACACTGCTCTGAATAGTATGAATTGTACTGACTATTTAAACACAGTAATCACCGCTAAACTGTGATGTTTCCAAGCACATATTTGCGCATGTGAAGAGGATAATTTTTCCCTTCAATAGTGGAACGTGAGTGAAGTACAAAGCCTATAATAAACAAATGTTTAGCATCCAAAAAATGTAATATATATATATATATATACATACATATATATATATATATATATATATATATATATATAAAAATATATATATATATAAACACAAAAAAAAAAAAAAATATATATATATATATATATATATATATATATATATTGTTTTAGTTTTTTTTGTTATATATATATATATATATATAAATATAGCTGCGAGCAGCGATGGAGGGCCCAAGCCGGTGAAACCGCCACCCCGGTGCCTTTAGTGTAACTAAAGGCACCAGGGTGGCGGTGCCACCGGCTTGGGCCCGCAATCGCTGCTCGCAGCTATATTTTATTATTATTCTTCTTATTCTTATTTTTCTGTCAACCTTTCGGGCACTTTTGAGACCCTTAACGTGCTCGAAAACTCTTGAAACTTTGCACACGGGTCAGAACCCGCGGCCATCAGGGCCGGGCTGAAGCTGGTACCCGGGCGTGGCAGGGGGGCTCGACAGCGCCCCCTTGAACGGGGTCCGAAAACTTGGTCCATAAATCAGACACGCTTGCATGTAATAATATGAAACTCGGTACACATATAGATCTCATCGGGCCGAACAACTTTCGTACTTTTACTTTTTACGCCAGCCCAACAGGAAGTCGGCTATTATGGGTTGTTTGGAAACGCATGCTGTGGAATTTAATGTACTCCTCCTAGGGAATTCATCCATTTGCCTCCAAACTCAGTCAGCATGAAGTCAAGACATTGAGGATGCTAAATTGCGGACAGATTTTTGATATCTCGAACGGTTTGGCCGTGGCGAGGACACGAATTGATGGCGAATAATGGAAACAGGAAGTGTGTTATAACTTCTGCATACATTAACTGATCTTGATTAAACTTCAGCAGTGTGTTCGTTGTAAGAGGCCGATCACATGGATGTGACTATTGTGAGTCAAAGTTATAGCGCCACCAACTGGCAGCAGGAAGTGTGTCCCTTTCAAAATGCTTTGAAATCACCCTCTTATTTTTACCCGATTTGCTTCAAAGTTTATGTGTATAATGTAAACACACGGCAGATGTAGACCTGTGAAAGGATTTTTGATATCTTTAATACTGTTGCCATGGCAACGCTTCAAACTTTAATATTCTTTTTTGATGCTTTTGAGACTCTTAACATACTTGAAATTGGATGAAACTCGACAGACACATCACATTTATTAGCCCGTAGACATGTGCAAAGTTTCAGAAACGGGCGTGGTGAGGGGCTCAGTAGCGCCACCTTTAGTCATAAGTGGGGGGGTTAGTTTTATCAACAACAACAAAACTTGGTATGTGTATTGTTCTCATCAAGACGGACAACTTTCTAATTTACATTAACGATCTCCGACCAACAGGAAGAGAGATATTTTGGTTTGAATGTGGATTTTCTGAAGAATTTTCTCTCCCTCTCTCTGTGTCTCTGTGTGTGTGAGGGGAGGGGGGATTTGACTATTGCTTTTATATTGTTAATCAAGGTTTCAGGGGCTTTTGGGGTCCTTAACGTGCTCAAAAACTCTTGAAACTTTACATACAAGTCGGAACCCCCTGCCATCAGGGACGGGTTGAAGCTGGTACCCGGGCGTGGCAGGGGGGCTCAACAGCGCCCCCTTGAGCGGGGTCCCAAAACTTGGTCCATAGATCACGCTTGCATGAATTAATTTGAAACTCAGTACACATATAGATATCATCGGGCCGAACAACTTTCGTGCTCTAAGTTTTACGCCAGCCCAACAGGAAGTCGGCTATTATGGGTTGTTTGGAAAACGCTTGCTGTGGAATGCGAAGTACTCCTCCTAGAGAATTCATCCAATCCCCACCAAACTCGGTGTGCATGAAGCCAAGACATTGAGGATTCTAAATTGCGGACGGATTTTTGATATCTCGAACGGTTTGGCCGTGGCGAGGAAACGAATTTATGGCGAGAAAAGAGAAACACGAAGTGGAATAACTTCTGCATACATTAACTGATCTTGATGAAACTTCAGCAGTGTGTTCGTGGTAAGAGGCCGATCAGATGGATGTAACTATTGTGAGTCAAAGTTATAGCGCCACCAACTGGCAGCAGGAAGTGTGTCACTTTCAACATGCTTTTGACAAAAGTGGGCGGGTTAGTTTTAACTACAGTAAAAAAAAAATAGTTTGTATATTGTACTCATCAAGCCGGACAACTTTCTAATTTACATTCATTAGCTCCGGCCATCAGGAAGTCAGATATTTTGGTCTGAATGTGGATTTTTTTTGCAAAATCAGCCTCTGAATTTTTAGCCACTCCTCTTAAACTATTTATTTTATTCCCACCAAACTTTTTCAACATGATACAAATATATTAATGATGCTAAATTGTAAACGGATATTGAATATCTCAAACGGTTTTGCTATGGCGAGGGATTAAATTAATGTCAAAAAGGAAGCAGGAAACATCTCATAACTTCTAAAAATGTAATTATACACCATTTATTTTTATATAAAATTATACAAATATTAGAACTAAACCCATTTTATTCTGTTTTTGCTATTCAAGGAGTATGAAAAAGTTAAAAACAGGCTATTTAGTGCTATTTGGTTCAACAAAAAAGCAAACATAGGGCTATACTGCCCTCTTGTGTCCAAAAGGAAATCAAAATAGTATATAAAACGTTTTACTAGGTAGGCCTATTGTATTTAAATATAAATGTATTAGGTATGACTGTGAGGATATTTTCCCATCGGTTAATCGACGTGTGACACGAGCGGGTGCTTTTAAATCGCTAATATAAAAGTGAAAGTAAAAAACGGACGTCCGCACTGACATTGATAATGGTGCACGTTGGAAAGAATGATACTTTTAAACACTAAACCGCCATTAGGTGTCGCCAGGCGACCATCTTAATGAGCGAGTCATTGATTCATTCGTTCAAACGATTCGTTCGAATGACTGAGTCATTCATGATTGAGACAGATGTTTATGGATTGACTATTGAATCTTTGAGTCAACCGATTCGTTTCAAAATGCTGAATCATTCAGTAATGAGAAAACAAGTTGCTGTGAGATGCGCGATGGTTCTGCTGTGATCTTTGTTTAACTATTTTTGCTGCTGAAACAGAACAAAAACAGTCAATATTGCATCTAAAATGTAAGTGACTTAATTGTAACTGTTTATTAACCTGTTGTACGAAATCAATGTCACAGTTTCAATCGTGATTGTATTCAGGAAATAGTAGCCTACTCGTCAAGTGAGGTTGCTTATATGTTATAAAATATATAAAAACTCCATATTTGTAATTTTTATAGTCAGTATGTTGTTAACTGGGTTTCTTTTTTGTGTGCTGCGCTCATTTGTTTACAATTCTCCTGGAGAAGCTGCATGAGCCTCAGCAGGGCAACCTTGTTACCATTGATCAGTAAGACATTTATTATTAACTGCTGATTGCAACTTAAAATGAATGTAATGAAATTAGAATAATCTCTCATTTTAGTGATTCCCAAGTAATTTGTTTTGTTATTGACGTTCTAATCAGGCTATACTCTGGTCGGGCAAGTAAAATTCTCTTTCAGGTAGGCCTATTGTATTTATATATTAGGGATGTGACTGTGATAACATTTTCCCACCGGTTAATCGACGTGTGACACCGCTGAGGGCTTTTAAATCGCTAACTTAAAAGCGAAAATAAAATACAGATGTCCGCACAGACATTGATAATGGTGCGGAGTAGAGCGAGCATTTTCAATGTATTCCTATGGAAGTAGGAATAAACTAATACATTTTATTTATGTTTTTATGTGTCCACTGTTCAACCGCAACCGCGTCACACACACACACACACACACACATTCCAGAATTGCAATCTTGACATCGCAGCCTGTTCATTATAGCCCTAATACAATATAATAATAAAAATAGTCAACATAACATATACGAATTACACTGCTCTGTTTAAATAGTCAGTAGTACAATTTGTACCATTCACAGTAAGCAGAGCTCCACTGTGATGTTTCCAAGCACATTTTTGCGCGTGTGAAGAGGATGATTTTTTCCATCGATATTGGAACACGAGTGAAGTACAAAGCCTATAATAAAGAATAGTTTAGCATCCAAATACATCGCAAATATTGAAACATTTTGATTCTAATGAGAGGGTTACGTGAGACCAACACGGCTTACTTTCGTTTTTATTTTTACATTAAATTTAAAGGATTTGTTGTGGAATATTTTGAGTGTATCATAAAATCAGAATAAGGTAAGACAAGTAAAATTTCCCGTCTTTATTATATATATATATATATATATGTGTGTATATATATATATATATATATATATATATGTGTATATATATATATATATATATATATATATATATATATATATATATATATATATATATATATATAAATATAGCTGCGAGCAGCGATGGAGGGCCCAAGCCGGTGACACCGCCACCCCAGTGCCTTTAGTGTAACTAAAGGCACCAGGGTGGCGGTGCCACCGGCTTGGGCCCGCAATCGCTGCTCGCAGCTATATTTATTATTATTATTATTATTATTATTATTTTGTCAACCTTTCGGGCACTTTTGGGGCCCTTAACATGCTCAAAAACTCTTGAAACTTTGCACACGGGTCAGAACCCGCGGCCAACAGGGCCGGACTGAAGCTGGTACCCGGGTGTGGCAGGGGGGCTCGACAGCGCCCCCTGGAACAGGATCCGAACACTTGTCCATAAATCAAACACACTTGCATGTAATAATATGAAACTCGGTACACATATAGATCTCATCGGGCCGAACAACTTTCGTGCTCTAAGTTTTACGCCAGCCCAACAGGAAGTCGGCTATTATGGGTTGTTTGGAAACGCATGCTATGGAATTTGATCTACTCCTCCTAGGGAATTGATCCAATCGCTTCCAAACTCGGTGTGCATGAAGTCAAGACATTGAGGATGCTAAATTGCGGACGGATTTTAGATATCTCGAACGGTTTGGCCGTGGCGAGGAAACGAATTTATGGCGAATAAGGGACACAGGAAGTGTATTATAACTTCAGCATACATTAACTGATCTTGCTGAAACTTCCACAGTGTGTTCATTGTCAGAGGCCGATCACATTGATATGACTATTGTGAGTCAAAGTTATAGCGCCACCAACTGGCAACAGGAAGTGTGTCACTTTCAAAATGCTTTGAAATCTCTCTCTTATTTTTACCCGATTTGCTTCAAACTTTATGTGTATAATGTAGACACACGGCAGATGTAGACCTGTGAAAGGATTATTGATATCTTAGATACTGTTGCCGTGGCAACGCATCAAACTTTAAAATTCTTTTCGGATGCTTTTGAGACTCTTCACATGCTTGAAAATGCATGAAACTCGACAGACACATCACATTTATTATCCAGTAGACATGTGCAAAGTTTCAGAAACGGGCGTGGTGGAATGGCTCAGTAGCGCCACCTTTAGTCAAAAATTTGGGCTTAGTTTTTCCTAGAATCACAAAACTTGGTACGTATATTGTTCTCATCAAGCCGGACAACTTTCTAATTTACAGTTATTAGCTCAGACCAACAGCAAGTCAGATATTTTGGTTTGAATGTGGATTTTCTGGAGAATTTTCTCTCTCTCTGTCTGTGTCTGTGTGTGTGGGTGGGGTGGGGTGGGGTGGGGGGGGGGGTTGTCTATTCAATTTAATCTTTGTTTTTCAAGGTTTCAGGGGCTTTTTGGGCCCTTAACATGCTCAAAAACTCTTGAAACTTTTCACACAGGTCAGAACCCACGGTCATCAGGGCCGGGCTGAAGCTGGTACCCGGGCGTGGCAGGGGGGCTCAACAGCGCCCCCTTGAACACGTTCTGAAAACTTGGTCCATATATCAAACACGCTTGCATGAATTAATATGAAACTCGGTACACATATAGATCTCTTCGGGCCGAACAACTTCCGCACTCTAAGTTATTAGCTCCGCCCAACAGGAAGTCGGCTATTATGGGTTGTTTGAAAAACGCATGCCGTGGAATTTGATGTACGCATCCTAGAGAATTCATCCAATCGCCTCCAAACTCGGTCAGCATGAAGTCAAGACATTGAGGATGCTAAAATGCGGACGGATTTTTTATATCTCTAACGCTTTGGCCGTGGCGAGGAAACAAATTTTTGGCGAGAAAAGAAAAACACGAAGTGTTATAACTTCTGCACACATTAACTGATCTTGATGAAACTTCAGCAGTGTGTTCGTTGTCAGAGGCCGATCACATGGATGTGACTATTGTGAGTCAAAGTTATAGCGCCACCAACTGGCTGCAGGAAGTTTGTCACTTTAAAAATGCTTTGAAATCACTCTCTTATTTTTACCCGATTTGCTTCAAACTTTATGTGTATATTGTAGACACACAGCAGATGTAGACCTGTGAAAGGATTATTGATATCTTAGATACTGTTGCCATGGCAATGCATCAAACTTTAATATTCTTTTTTGATGCTTTTGAGACTCTTAGCATGCTTGAAATTGCATGAAACTCGACAGACACATCACATTTATTAGCCAGTAGACATGTGCAAAGTTTCAGAAACGGGCGTGCTGGAATGGCTCAGTAGCGCCACCTTTTGACCAAAGTGGGGGGTTAGATTCATCTACAGCAACAAAACTTGCTATGTATATTGTTCTCATCAAGTTTGGAGAACGCTTGCTCTGGAATTTGAAATAATCCTCCTAGGCAATTTTTCAATAGGGGGAAAAAAATATATACATATATATATATATATATATATATATTTATTTATTTATTTATTTATTTATTTATTTATTTATTTTTAGTGACAAGACAGAGAATATTACTTATCTGAGATATATATATATATATATATATATAAATATAGCTGCGAGCAGCGATGGAGGGCACAAGCCGGTGACACCGCCACCCTGGTGCCTTTAGTGTAACTAAAGGCACCAGGGTGGCGGTGCCACCGGCTTGGGCCCGCAATCGCTGCTCGCAGCTATATTTATATATATATATTTATTATTATTATTATTTTTCTTACGACTATTCAGGCACTTTTGGGGCCCTTAACATGCTCGAAAACTCTTGAAACTTTGCACACGGGTCAGAACCCGCGGCCATCAGGGCCGGGCTGAAGCTGGTACCCGGGCGTGGCAGGGGGGCTCGACAGCGCCCCCTTGAACGGGGTCCGAAAACTTGGTCCATACATCAGACACGCTTGCATGTAATAATATGAAACTCGGTACACATATAGATCTCATCGGGCCGAACAACTTTCGTACTTTTACTTTTTACGCCAGCCCAACAGGAAGTCGGCTATTATGGGTTGTTTGGAAACGCATGCTGTGGAATTTAATGTACTCCTCCTAGGGAATTCATCCATTCGCCTCCAAACTCGGTCAGCATGAAGTCAAGACATTGAGGATGATAAATTGCGGACGGATTTTTGATATCTCAAACGGTTTGGCTGTGGCGAGGAAGCAAATTTATGGCGAATAATGGAAACAGGAAGTGTGTTATAACTTCTGCATACATTAACTGATCTTGATTAAACTTCAGCAGTGTGTTCGTTGTAAGAGGCCGATCACATGGATGTGACTATTGTGAGTCAAAGTTATAGCGCCACCAACTGGCAGTAGGAAGTGTGTCCCTTTCAAAATGCTTTGAAATCACCCTCTTATTTTTACCCGATTTGCTTCAAACTTTATGTGTATAATGTAAACACACGGCAGATGTAGACCTGTGAAAGGATTTTTGATATCTTTAATACTGTTGCCATGGCAACGCTTCAAACTTTAATATTCTTTTTTGATGCTTTTGAGACTCTTAACATACTTGAAATTGGATGAAACTCGACAGACACATCACATTTATTAGCCCGTAGACATGTGCAAAGTTTCAGAAACGGGCGTGGTGAGGGGCTCAGTAGCGCCACCTTTAGTCATAAGTGGGGGGGTTAGTTTTATCAACAACAACAAAACTTGGTATGTGTATTGTTCTCATCAAGACGGACAACTTTCTAATTTACATTAACGATCTCCGACCAACAGGAAGAGAGATATTTTGGTTTGAATGTGGATTTTCTGAAGAATTTTCTCTCCCTCTCTCTGTGTCTCTGTGTGTGTGAGGGGAGGGGGGATTTGACTATTGCTTTTATATTGTTAATCAAGGTTTCAGGGGCTTTTGGGGTCCTTAACATGCTCAAAAACTCTTGAAACTTTACATACAAGTCGGAACCCCCTGCCATCAGGGACGGGTTGAAGCTGGTACCCGGGCGTGGCAGGGGGGCTCAACAGCGCCCCCTTGAACGGGGTCCCAAAACTTGGTCCATAGATCAAACACGCTTGCATGAATTAATTTGAAACTCAGTACACATATAGATATCATCGGGCCGAACAACTTTCGTGCTCTAAGTTTTACGCCAGCCCAACAGGAAGTCGGCTATTATGGGTTGTTTGGAAAACGCTTGCTGTGGAATGCGAAGTACTCCTCCTAGAGAATTCATCCAATCCCCACCAAACTCGGTGTGCATGAAGTCAAGACATTGAGGATTCTAAATTGCGGACGGATTTTTGATATCTCGAACGGTTTGGCCGTGGCGAGAAAACGAATTTATGGCGAGAAAAGAGAAACACGAAGTGGAATAACTTCTGCATACATTAACTGATCTTGATGAAACTTCAGCAGTGTGTTCGTGGTAAGAGGCCGATCAGATGGATGTAACTATTGTGAGTCAAAGTTATAGCGCCACCAACTGGCAGCAGGAAGTGTGTCACTTTCAACATGCTTTTGACAAAAGTGGGCGGGTTAGTTTTAACTACAGTAAAAAAAAAATAGTTTGTATATTGTACTCATCAAGCCGGACAACTTTCTAATTTACATTCATTAGCTCCGGCCATCAGGAAGTCAGATATTTTGGTCTGAATGTGGATTTTTTTTGCAAAATCAGCCTCTGAATTTTTAGCCACTCCTCTTAAACTATTTATTTTATTCCCACCAAACTTTTTCAACATGATACAAATATATTAATGATGCTAAATTGTAAACGGATATTGAATATCTCAAACGGTTTTGCTATGGCGAGGGATTAAATTAATGTCAAAAAGGAAGCAGGAAACATCTCATAACTTCTAAAAATGTAATTATACACCATTTATTTTTATATAAAATTATACAAATATTAGAACTAAACCCATTTTATTCTGTTTTTGCTATTCAAGGAGTATGAAAAAGTTAAAAACAGGCTATTTAGTGCTATTTGGTTCAACAAAAAAGCAAACATAGGGCTATACTGCCCTCTTGTGTCCAAAAGGAAATCAAAATAGTATATAAAACGTTTTACTAGGTAGGCCTATTGTATTTAAATATAAATGTATTAGGTATGACTGTGAGGATATTTTCCCATCGGTTAATCGACGTGTGACACGCTTTTAAATCGCTAATATAAAAGTGAAAGTAAAAAACGGACGTCCGCACTGACATTGATAATGGTGCACGTTGGAAAGAATGATACTTTTAAACACTAAACCGCCATTAGGTGTCGCCAGGCGACCATCTTAATGAGCGAGTCATTGATTCATTCGTTCAAACGATTCGTTCGAATGACTGAGTCATTCATGATTGAGACAGATGTTTATGGATTGACCATTGAATCTTTGAGTCAACCGATTCGTTTCAAAATGCTGAATCATTCAGTAATGAGAAAACAAGTTGCTGTGAGATGCGCGATGGTTCTGCTGTGATCTTTGTTTAACTATTTTTGCTGCTGAAACAGAACAAAAACAGTCAATATTGCATCTAAAATGTAAGTGACTTAATTGTAACTGTTTATTAACCTGTTGTATGAAATCAATGTCACAGTTTCAATCGTGATTGTATTCAGGAAATAGTAGCCTACTCGTCAAGTGAGGTTGCTTATATGTTATAAAATATATAAAAACTCCATATTTGTCATTTTTATAGTCAGTATGTTGTTAACTGGGTTGCTTTTTTGTGTGCTGCGCTCATTTGTTTACAATTCTCCTGGAGAAGCTGCATGAGCCTCAGCAGGGCAACCTTGTTACCATTGATCAGTAAGACATTTATTATTAACTGCTGATTGCAACTTAAAATGAATGTAATGAAATTAGAATAATCTCTCATTTTAGTGATTCCCAAGTAATTTGTTTTGTTATTGACGTTCTAATCAGGCTATACTCTGGTCGGGCAAGTAAAATTCTCTTTCAGGTAGGCCTATTGTATTTATATATTAGGGATGTGACTGTGATAACATTTTCCCACCGGTTAATCGACGTGTGACACCGCTGAGGGCTTTTAAATCGCTAACTTAAAAGCGAAAATAAAATACAGATGTCCGCACAGACATTGATAATGGTGCGGAGTAGAGCGAGCATTTTCAATGTATTCCTATGGAAGTAGGAATAAACTAATACATTTTATTTATGTTTTTATGTGTCCACTGTTCAACCGCAACCGCGTCACACACACACACACACACACACACACACACACACACACACACACACACACACACACACACACACACACACACACACACACACACACACACACACACACATTCCAGAATTGCAATCTTGACATCGCAGCCTGTTCATTATAGCCCTAATACAATATAATAATAAAAATAGTCAACATAACATATACGAATTACACTGCTCTGTTTAAATAGTCAGTAGTACAATTTGTACCATTCACAGTAAGCAGAGCTCCACTGTGATGTTTCCAAGCACATTTTTGCGCGTGTGAAGAGGATGATTTTTTCCATCGATATTGGAACACGAGTGAAGTACAAAGCCTATAATAAAGAATAGTTTAGCATCCAAATACATCGCAAATATTGAAACATTTTGATTCTAATGAGAGGGTTACGTGAGACCAACACGGCTTACTTTCGTTTTTATTTTTACATTAAATTTAAAGGATTTGTTGTGGAATATTTTGAGTGTATCATAAAATCAGAATAAGGTAAGACAAGTAAAATTTCCCGTCTTTATTATATATATATATATATATATATATATATATATATATATATATATATATATATATGTGTATATATATATATATATATATATATATATATATATATATATATATATAAATATAGCTGCGAGCAGCGATGGAGGGCCCAAGCCGGTGACACCGCCACCCCGGTGCCTTTAGTGTAACTAAAGGCACCAGGGTGGCGGTGCCACCGGCTTGGGCCCGCAATCGCTGCTCGCAGCTATATTTATTATTATTATTATTATTATTATTATTATTATTATTATTTTGTCAACCTTTCGGGCACTTTTGGGGCCCTTAACATGCTCAAAAACTCTTGAAACTTTGCACACGGGTCAGAACCCGCGGCCATCAGGGCCGGACTGAAGCTGGTACCCGGGCGTGGCAGGGGGGCTCGACAGCGCCCCCTGGAACAGGATCCGAACACTTGTCCATAAATCAAACACACTTGCATGTAATAATATGAAACTCGGTACACATATAGATCTCATCGGGCCGAACAACTTTCGTGCTCTAAGTTTTACGCCAGCCCAACAGGAAGTCGGCTATTATGGGTTGTTTGGAAACGCATGCTGTGGAATTTGATCTACTCCTCCTAGGGAATTGATCCAATCGCTTCCAAACTCGGTGTGCATGAAGTCAAGACATTGAGGATGATAAATTGCGGACGGATTTTAGATATCTCAAACGGTTTGGCTGTGGCGAGGAAGCAAATTTATGGCGAATAAGGGACACAGGAAGTGTGTTATAACTTCTGCATACATTAACTGATCTTGATTAAACTTCAGCAGTGTGTTCGTTGTAAGAGGCCGATCACATGGATGTGACTATTGTGAGTCAAAGTTATAGCGCCACCAACTGGCAGTAGGAAGTGTGTCCCTTTCAAAATGCTTTGAAATCACCCTCTTATTTTTACCCGATTTGCTTCAAACTTTATGTGTATAATGTAAACACACGGCAGATGTAGACCTGTGAAAGGATTTTTGATATCTTTAATACTGTTGCCATGGCAACGCTTCAAACTTTAATATTCTTTTTTGATGCTTTTGAGACTCTTAACATACTTGAAATTGGATGAAACTAGACAGACACATCACATTTATTAGCCCGTAGACATGTGCAAAGTTTCAGAAACGGGCGTGGTGAGGGGCTCAGTAGCGCCACCTTTAGTCATAAGTGGGGGGGTTAGTTTTATCAACAGCAACAAAACTTGGTATGTGTATTGTTCTCATCAAGACGGACAACTTTCTAATTTACATTAACGATCTCCGACCAACAGGAAGAGAGATATTTTGGTTTGAATGTGGATTTTCTGAAGAATTTTCTCTCCCTCTCTCTGTGTCTCTGTGTGTGTGAGGGGAGGGGGGATTTAACTATTGCTTTTATATTGTTAATCAAGGTTTCAGGGGCTTTTGGGGTCCTTAACGTGCTCAAAAACTCTTGAAACTTTACATACTAGTCGGAACCTGCGGCCATCAGGGCCTGGCTGAAGCTGGTACCCGGGCGTGGCAGGGGGGCTCAACAGCGCCCCCTGGAATGGGGTCCGAAAACTTGCTCCATAGATCAAACTAGCTTGCATGAATTAATATGAAACTCAGCACACATATAGATCTCATCGGGCCGAACAACTTTCGTGCTCTAAGTTTTGCGCCAGCCCAAAAGGAAGTCGGCTATTATGGGTTGTTTGGAAAACGCTTGCTGTGGAATGTGAAATACTCCTCCTAGAGAATTCGTCCAATCCCCACAAAACTCGGTCAGCATGAAGTCAAGACATTGAGGATGATAAATTGCGGACGGATTTTTGATATCTCGAACGGTTTGGCCGTGGCGAGGAAACGAATTTATGGCGAGAAAAGAGAAACACGAAGTGGAATAACTTCTGCATACATTAACTGATCTTGATGAAACTTCAGCAGTGTGTTCGTGGTAAGAGGCCGATCAGATGGATGTAACTATTGTGAGTCAAAGTTATAGCGCCACCAACTGGCAGCAGGAAGTGTGTCACTTTCAACATGCTTTTGACAAAAGTGGGCGGGTTAGTTTTAACTACAGTAAAAAAAAAAAGTTTGTATATTGTACTCATCTAGCCGGACAACTTTCTAATTTACATTCATTAGCTCCGGCCATCAGGAAGTCAGATATTTTGGTCTGAATGTGGATTTTTTTGCAAAATCAGCCTCTGAATGTTTAGCCACTCCTCTTAAACTATTTATTTTATTCCCACCAAACTTTTTCAACATGATGAAAATACATTAAATATGCTAAATTGTGAACGGATAATAAATATCTCAAACGGTTTTGATATGGCGAGGGATTAAAGTAATGTCAAAAAAGGAATCAGAAAACATCTCATATCTTCTACAAATGTAATTATACACCGTTTATTTTTATAGAAAATTATACAAATATTAGAACTAAACCCATTTTATTCTGTTTTTGCAATTCAAGAAGTATAAAAAAAGTTAAAAACAGGCTATTTAGTGCTATTTGGTTCAACAAAAAAGCAAACATAGGGCTATACTGCCCTCTTGTGTCCAAAAGGATATCAAAATAGTATATTAAACTTTTTACTAGGTAGGCCTATATTGTATTTAAATATAAATGTATTAGGTATATGACTGTGAGGATATTTTCCCATCGATTAATCGACGTGTGACACGAGCGGGTGCTTTTAAATCGCTAATATAAAAGTGAAAGTAAAATTCGGACGTCCGCACGGACATTGATAACGGTGCACACACGTTGGAAAGAATGATACTTTTAAACATAACACTAAACCGCCATTAGGTGTCGCCAGGCGACCGTCTTAATGAGCGAGTCATTGATTCATTCGTTCAAACGATTCGTTCGAATGACTGAGTCATTCATGATTGAGACAGATGTTCATGGATTGATCATTGAATCTTTGAGTCAACCGATTCGTTCAAAATGCTGAATCATTCAGTAATGAGAAAACAAGTTGCCGTGAGATGCGCGACGGTTCTGCTGTGATCTTTGTTTAACTATTTTTGCTACTGAAACAGAACAAAAACAGTCAATATTGCATCTAAAATGTAAGTGACTTAATTATAACTGTTTATTAACCTGTTGTATGAAATCAATGTCACAGTTTCAATCGTGATTGTATTCAGGAAACGGTAGCCTACTCGTCAAGTGAGGTTGCTTAACTCTATCATAGGTTATAAAATATATAAAAACTCCATATTTGTAATTTTTATAGTCAGTATGTTGTTAACTGGGTTTCTTTTTTGTGTGCTGCGCTCATTTGTTTACGTTTCTCCTGGAGAAGCTGCACGAGTCTCAGCAGCGCAACCTTGTTACCATTGATCAGTAATACATTTATTATCAACTGTTGATTGCAACTTAAAATGAATGTAATAAAATTAGAATAATCTCTCGTTTTTTTGTGATTTCCAAGTAATTTTTTGTCATTGACGTTCTAATCAGGCTACTCTGGTCGGGCAAGCTAAATTCTCTTTCAGGTAGGCCTATTGTATATATATAAATATATTAGGGATGTCGGTTAATCGACGTGTGACACCGCTGGGGGCTTTTAAATCGCTAACTTAAAGTAAAATACAGATGTCTGCACAGACTTTAATAATGGTGCTGAGTAGAGCGAGCATTTTCAATGAATTCCTATGGAAGTAGGAATTTACTAAAAAACGTTCGCTCTGTTCTGCTCGTTCCTCGCCGTGGGCGCTCACAGTTATGAATGCCTGTTTAGCCAAGAGCTTTTAGTTTAATTTTAAAATGAACGCCATTTCGGGGGGTGGATTGCTTGAATTTATTTTACAAAAGCACAATGTTGTGTTTTATTGTGAGTATATATAAATATAAGTAAACACTTTGCAGTTTGAATGATGTCCTGTATGAACAAAATTATGTGCCAATTATGTTTTTATGTGTCTACTGTTAAATCACACACACATTCCAGCATTGCAAACTTGACATCGCAGCCTGTTCATTATAGCCTTAATAAAATATAATAAAATAGTAAACCTAACATATACACACTGCTCTGTTTAAATAGTCAGTAGTACAGTTCGTACATTCACAGTAAGCACTGCTCCACTGTGATTTTTCCAAGCACATTTTTGCGCGTGTGAAGAGGATGATTTTTTCCGTCGATATTGGAACACGAGTGAAGTACAAAGCTTATAATAAAGAATAGTTTAGCATCCAAATACATCACAACTGTTGAAACGTTTTGATTCTAATGAAAGGGTTACGTGAACCCAACACTTACTTTTGTTTTTATTTTTACATTAAATTTAAAGGATTTGTTGTGGAATATTTTGAGTGTATCATAAAATCAGAATAAGTTAAGACAAGTAAAATTTCCCGTCTTTATTATATATATATATATGTATATGTATATGTATATATATGTATATATATATATATATATATATATATATATATATATATAAATATAGCTGCGAGCAGCGATGGAGGGCCCAAGCCGGTGGAACCGCCACCCCTTCAGTTACACTAAAGGCACCAGGGTGGCGGTGCCACCGGCTTGGGCCCGCAATCGCTGCTCGCAGCTATATTTTATTATTATTATTCTTATTCTTATTTTTCTGTCAACCTTTCGGGCACTTTTGAGACCCTTAACGTGCTCGAAAACTCTTGAAACTTTGCACACGGGTCAGAACCCGCGGCCATCAGGGCCGGGCTGAAGCTGGTACCCGGGCGTGGCAGGGGGGCTCGACAGCGCCCCCTTGAACGGGGTCCGAAAACTTGGTCCATAAATCAGACACGCTTGCATGTAATAATATGAAACTCGGTACACATATAGATCTCATCGGGCCGAACAACTTTCGTACTTTTACTTTTTACGCCAGCCCAACAGGAAGTCGGCTATTATGGGTTGTTTAGAAACGCATGCTGTGGAATTTAATGTACTCCTCCTAGGGAATTCATCCATTCGCCTCCAAACTCAGTCAACATGAAGTCAAGACATTGAGGATGCTAAATTGCGGACAGATTTTTGATATCTCGAACGGTTTGGCCGTGGCGAGGACACGAATTGATGGCGAATAATGGAAACAGGAAGTGTGTTATAACTTCTGCATACATTAACTGATCTTGATTAAACTTCAGCAGTGTGTTCGTTGTAAGAGGCCGATCACATGGATGTGACTATTGTGAGTCAAAGTTATAGCGCCACCAAGTGGCAGCAGGAAGTGTGTCCCTTTCAAAATGCTTTGAAATCACCCTCTTTTTTTTACCCGATTTGCTTCAAAGTTTATGTGTATAATGTAAACACACGGCAGATGTAGACCTGTGAAAGGATTTTTGATATCTTTAATACTGTTGCCATGGCAACGCTTCAAACTTTAATATTCTTTTTTGATGCTTTTGAGACTCTTAACATACTTGAAATTGGATGAAACTCGACAGACACATCACATTTATTAGCCCGTAGACATGTGCAAAGTTTCAGAAACGGGCGTGGTGAGGGGCTCAGTAGCGCCACCTTTAGTCATAAGTGGGGGGGTTAGTTTTATCAACAGCAACAAAACTTGGTATGTGTATTGTTCTCATCAAGACGGACAACTTTCTAATTTACATTAACGATCTCCGACCAACAGGAAGAGAGATATTTTGGTTTGAATGTGGATTTTCTGAAGAATTTTCTCTCCCTCTCTCTGTGTTTCTGTGTGTGTGAGGGGAGGGGGGATTTGACTATTGCTTTTATATTGTTAATCAAGGTTTCAGGGGCTTTTGGGGTCCTTAACGTGCTCAGAAACTCTTGAAACTTTACATACAAGTCGGAACCTGCGGCCATCAGGGCCTGGCTGAAGCTGGTACCCGGGCGTGGCAGGGGGGCTCAACAGCGCCCCCTGGAATGGGGTCCGAAAACTTGCTCCATAGATCAAACTAGCTTGCATGAATTAATATGAAACTCGGCACACACATAGATCTCATCGGGCCGAACAACTTTCGTGCTCTAAGTTTTGCGCCAGCCCAACAGGAAGTCGGCTATTATGGGTTGTTTGGAAAACGCTTGCTGTGGAATGCGAAGTACTCTTCCTAGAGAATTCATCCAATCCCCACCAAACTCGGTGTGCATGAAGTCAAGACATTGAGGATTCTAAATTGCGGACGGATTTTTGATATCTCGAACGGTTTGGCCGTGGCGAGGAAACGAATTTATGGCGAGAAAAGAGAAACACGAAGTGGAATAACTTCTGCATACATTAACTGATCTTGATGAAACTTCAGCAGTGTGTTCGTGGTAAGAGGCCGATCAGATGGATGTAACTATTGTGAGTCAAAGTTATAGCGCCACCAACTGGCAGCAGGAAGTGTGTCACTTTCAACATGCTTTTGACAAAAGTGGGCGGGTTAGTTTTAACTACAGTAAAAAAAAAATAGTTTGTATATTGTACTCATCGAGCCGGACAACTTTCTAATTTACATTCATTAGCTCCGGCCATCAGGAAGTCAGATATTTTGGTCTGAATATGGATTTTTTTGCAAAATCAGCCTCTGAATGTTTAGCCACTCCTCTTAAACTATTTATTTTATTCCCACCAAACTTTTTCAACATGATGAAAATACATTAAATATGCTAAATTGTGAACGGATAATAAATATCTCAAACGGTTTTGCTATGGCGAGGGATTAAAGTAATGTCCAAAAAGGAATCAGAAAACATCTCATATCTTCTACAAATGTAATTATACACCGCTTATTTTTATATAAAATTATACAAATATTAGAACTAAACCCATTTTATTCTGTTTTTGCAATTGAAGAAGTATAAAAAAAGTTAAAAACAGGCTATTTAGTGCTATTTGGTTCAACAAAAAAGCAAACATAGGGCTATACTTCCCTCTTGTGTCCAAAAGGATATAAAAATAGTATATTAAACTTTTTACTAGGTAGGCCTATATTGTATTTAAATATAAATGTATTAGGTATATGACTGTGAGGATATTTTCCCATCGGTTAATCGACGTGTGACACGAGCGGGTGCTTTTAAATCGCTAATATAAAAGTGAAAGTAAAATTCGGACGTCCGCACGGACATTAATAATGGTGCACACACGTTGGAAAGAATGATACTTTTAAACATAACACTAAACCGCCATTAGGTGTCGCCAGGCGACCGTCTTAATGAGCGAGTCATTGATTCATTCGTTCAAACGATTCGTTCAAATGACTGAGTCATTCATGATTGAGACAGATGTTTATGGATTGATCATTGAATCTTTGAGTCAACCGATTCGTTCAAAATGCTGAATCATTCAGTAATGAGAAAACAAGTTGCCGTGAGATGCGCGACTATTCTGCTGTGATCTTTGTTTAACTATTTTCGGTACTGAAACAGAACAAAAACAGTCAATATTGCATCTAAAATATAAGTGACTTAATTATAACTGTTTATTAACCTGTTGTATGAAATCAATGTCACAGTTTCAATCGTGATTGTATTCTGGAAACAGTAGCCTACTCGTCAAGTGAGGTTGCTTAACTCTATCATAGGTTATAAAATATATAAAAACTCCATATTTGTAATTTTTATAGTCAGTATGTTGTTAACTGGGTTTCTTTTTTGTGTGCTGCGCTCATTTGTTTATGTTCCTCCTGGAGAAGCTGCACGAGCCTCAGCAGCACAACCTTGTTACCATTGATCAGTAATACATTTATTATCAACTGTTGATTGCAACTTAAAATGAATGTAATAAAATTAGAATAATCTCTCGTTTTAGTGATTCCCAAGTTATTTTTTGTCATTGACGTTCAAATCAGGCTACTCTGGTCGGGCAAGCCAAATTCTCTTTCAGGTAGGCATAAGGGATGTCGGTTAATCGACGTGTGACACCGCTGGGGGCTTTTAAATCGCTAACTTAAAGTAAAATACAGATGTCTGCACAGACTTTAATAATGGTGCTGAGTAGAGCGAGCATTTTCAATGCATTCCTATGGAAGTAGGAATTAACTAAAAAACGTTCGCTCTGTTCTGCTTGTTCCTCGCCGTGGGCGCTCACAGTTATGAATGCCTGTTTAGCCAAGAGCTTTTAGTTTAATTTTAAAATGAACGCCATGATTGCTTGAATTTATTTTACAAAAGCACAATGTTGTGTTTTATTGCGAGTGTATATAAATATAAGCAAACACTTTGCAGTTTGAATGATGTCCTGTATGAACAAAATTATGTGCCAATTATGTTTTTATGTGTCTACTGTTAAATCACACACACATTCCAGCATTGCAAACTTGACATCGCAGCCTGTTCATTATAGCCTTAATAAAATATAATAAAATAGTAAACCTAACATATACACACTGCTCTGTTTAAATAGTCAGTAGTACAATTCGTACATTCACAGTAAGCACTGCTCCACTGTGATTTTTCCAAGCACATTTTTGCGCGTGTGAAGAGGATGATTTTTTCCGTCGATATTGGAACACGAGTGAAGTACAAAGCCTATAATAAAGAATAGTTTAGCATCCAAATACATCACAACTGTTGAAACGTTTTGATTCTAATGAAAGGGTTACGTGAGCCCAACACTTACTTTCGTTTTTATTTTTACATTAAATTTAAAGGATTTGTTGTGGAATATTTTGAGTGTATCATAAAATCAGAATAAGGTAAGACAAGTAAAATTTCCCATCTTTATTATATATATATATATATATATATATATATATATATATATATATATATATATATATATATATGTATGTGTGTATATATATATATATATATATATATATATATATATAAATATAGCTGCGAGCAGCGATGGAGGGCCCAAGCCGGTGACACCGCCACCCCGGTGCCTTTAGTGTAACTAAAGGCACCAGGGTGGCGGTGCCACCGGCTTGGGCCCGCAATCGCTGCTCGCAGCTATATTTTATTATTATTATTATTATTATTAATTTTCTGTCAACCTTTCGGGCACTTTTGAGACCCTTAACGTGCTCGAAAACTCTTGAAACTTTGCACACGGGTCAGAACCCGCGGCCATCAGGGCCGGGCTGAAGCTGGTACCCGGGCGTGGCAAGGGGGCTCGACAGCGCCCCCTTGAACGGGGTCCGAAAACTTGGTCCATACATCAGACACGCTTGCATGTAATAATATGAAACTCGGTACACATATAGATCTCATCGGGCCGAACAACTTTCGTACTTTTACTTTTTACGCCAGCCCAACAGGAAGTCGGCTATTATGGGTTGTTTGGAAACGCATGCTGTGGAATTTAATGTACTCCTCCTAGGGAATTCATCCATTCGCCTCCAAACTCGGTCAGCATGAAGTCAAGACATTGAGGATGATAAATTGCGGACGGATTTTTGATATCTCAAACGGTTTGGCCGTGGCGAGGAAGCAAATTTATGGCGAATAATGGAAACAGGAAGTGTGTTATAACTTCTGCATACATTAACTGATCTTGATTAAACTTCAGCAGTGTGTTCGTTGTAAGAGGCCGATCACATGGATGTGACTATTGTGAGTTAAAGTTATAGCGCCACCAACTGGCAGTAGGAAGTGTGTCCCTTTCAAAATGCTTTGAAATCACCCTCTTATTTTTATCCGATTTGCTTCAAACTTTATGTGTATAATGTAAACACACGGCAGATGTAGACCTGTGAAAGGATTTTTGATATCTTTAATACTGTTGCCATGGCAACGCTTCAAACTTTAATATTCTTTTTTGATGCTTTTGAGACTCTTAACATACTTGAAATTGGATGAAACTCGACAGACACATCACATTTATTAGCCCGTAGACATGTGCAAAGTTTCAGAAACGGGCGTGGTGAGGGGCTCAGTAGCGCCACCTTTAGTCATAAGTGGGGGGGTTAGTTTTATCAACAACAACAAAACTTGGTATGTGCATTGTTCTCATCAAGACGGACAACTTTCTAATTTACATTAACGATCTCCGACCAACAGGAAGAGAGATATTTTGGTTTGAATGTGGATTTTCTGAAGAATTTTCTCTCCCTCTCTCTGTGTTTCTGTGTGTGTGAGGGGAGGGGGGATTTGACTATTGCTTTTATATTGTTAATCAAGGTTTCAGGGGCTTTTGGGGTCCTTAACGTGGTCAAAAACTCTTGAAACTTTACATACAAGTCGGAACCTGCGGCCATCAGGGCCTGGCTGAAGCTGGTACCCGGGCGTGGCAGGGGGGCTCAACAGCGCCCCCTAGAATGGGGTCCGAAAACTTGCTCCATAGATCAAACTAGCTTGCATGAATTAATATGAAACTCGGCACACACATAGATCTCATCGGGCCGAACAACTTTCGTGCTCTAAGTTTTGTGCCAGCCCAACAGGAAGTCGGCTATTATGGGTTGTTTGGAAAACGCTTGCTGTGGAATGCGAAGTACTCCTCCTAGAGAATTCATCCAATCCCCACCAACCTCGGTGTGCATGAAGTCAAGACATTGAGGATTCTAAATTGCGGACGGATTTTTGATATCTCGAACGGTTTGGCCGTGGCGAGGAAACGAATTTATGGCGAGAAAAGAGAAACACGAAGTGGAATAACTTCTGCATACATTAACTGATCTTGATGAAACTTCAGCAGTGTGTTCGTGGTAAGAGGCCGATCAGATGGATGTAACTATTGTGAGTCAAAGTTATAGCGCCACCAACTGGCAGCAGGAAGTGTGTCACTTTCAACATGCTTTTGACAAAAGTGGGGGGGTTAGTTTTAACTACAGTAAAAAAAAAATAGTTTGTATATTGTACTCATCAAGCCGGACAACTTTCTAATTTACATTCATTAGCTCCGGCCATCAGGAAGTCAGATATTTTGGTCTGAATGTGGATTTTTTTGCTAAATCAGCCTCTGAATTTTTAGCCACTCCTCTTAAACTATTTATTTTATTCCCACCAAACTTTTTCAACATGATGAAAATACATTAAATATGCTAAATTGTGAACGGATAATAAATATCTCAAACGGTTTTGCTATGGCGAGGGATTAATGTCCAAAAAGGAAACACTAAAAAGTCTCAAATCTTCTAAAAATGTAATTATATACTATTTATTTCTATATAAAAGTATACAAATATTACAACTAAACGCATTTTTTTCTTTTTTTAAAAAGAATTTTATTCTAATTTTATTCTAAAATTAAAAACAGTAAAGTAAAAAAAAAAAAAAAGTCATGCATAGGGCTATTCTGCCCTCTTGTGTCCAAAAGGACATCAAAATAGTATATACAACTTTTTACTAGGTAGGCCAATATTGTATTTAAATATACATTTATTAGGTATGTGTCTGAGGATATTTTCCCACCGGTTAATCGACGTGTGACACGAGCGGGTGCTTTTAAATTGCTAATATAAATGTGAAAGAAAAATACGGACGTCCGCACGGACATTGATAATGTTGCACACACAAATCACACACACGTTGGAAAGAATGATACTTTTAAACATAACACTAAACCGCCATTAAGTGTCGCCAGGCGACCGTCTTAATGAGTGAGTCATTGATTCATTCGTTCAAACGATTCGTTTGAATGACTGAGTCATTCATGATTAAGACATATGTTTATGGATTGATCATTCAATCTTTGAGTCAACCGATTCGTTCAAAATGCTGAATCATTCAGAAATGAGAAAACACATTGCTGAGAGATGCGCGTGATGATTCTGCTGTGATCTTTTTGTTTAACTATTTTCGCTGCTGAAACAGAACAAAAACAGTCAATATTGCATCTAAAATGTAAGTGACTTGATTGTAACTGTTTTTTAACCTGTTGTATGAAATCAATGTCACAGTTTCAATCGTGATTGTATTCAGGAAACAGCCTTCTCGTCAAGTGAGGTTGCTTAACTGTTATAAAATATATCAAAACTCCATATTTATAATTTTTATAGTCAGTAAGTTGTTAACTGAGTTTGTTTTTTGTGTGCTGATCTCATTTGTTTACATTTCTCCTGGAGAAGCTGCATGAGCCTCAGCAGCGCAACCTTGTTACCATTGATCAACTGATTACTGGTAATCCATTTATTAACAACTGTTGATTGCAACTTAAAATGAATGTAATAAAATTAGAATAATCTCTCGTTTTAGTGATTCCCAAGTTATTTTTTTGTCATTGACGTTCTAATCAGGCTACTCTGGTCGGGCAAGTAAAATTCTCTTTCAGGTTGGCCTATTGTATTTATATATAAATATATTAGGGATGTGACTGTGGGAAAATTTTCCCACCGGTTAATCGATGTGTGACATCGCTGGGGGCTTTTGAATCGGTAACTTAAAAACGAAAGTAAAATATGTTCGTCCGCACGGACATTGATAATGGTGCAGAGCGAGCGCATTGCAATCTTGATATTGCAGTCTGTTCATTATAGCCTTTATAAAATATAATAATAAAATAGTCAACCTAACATATAAAAATTACACTGCTCTGAATAGTATGAATTGTACTGACTATTTAAACACAGTAATCACCGCTAAACTGTGATGTTTCCAAGCACATATTTGCGCATGTGAAGAGGATAATTTTTCCCTTCAATAGTGGAACGTGAGTGAAGTACAAAGCCTATAATAAACAAATGTTTAGCATCCAAAAAATGTAATATATATATATATATATAACAAAAAATAATAATTATATATATATATATATATATATATATATATATATATAAACACACTTAAAAAAAAAAAAAAAATATATATATATATATATAATATATATATTTTTTTTTTTGTTATATATATATATATATATATATATATATATATATATATATATATATATATATATATATATAAAAATATAGCTGCGAGCAGCGATGGAGGGCCCAAGCCGGTGAAACCGCCACCCCGGTGCCTTTAGTGTAACTAAAGGCACCAGGGTGGCGGTGCCACCGGCTTGGGCCCGCAATCGCTGCTCGCAGCTATATTTATTATTATTATTATTCTTCTCCGCATTTAATCGCATTTTTGAGGGCCTAAACATGCTCGAAAACTCACGAAACTTTGCACACGCGTCAGAACTGGCGAAAATTTACATCTGATATAGGTTTCAGAATTGGGCGGGGCAAAATGGCTCGATAGCGCCACCTATAAAAGTTCAACGGAGTGCGCCTCCCGCTATGTTCCACGTACGTTTATGAAATTCGGTACATACATGTAAGGACCTAATACCTACAAAAAAGTCTCTTGGAGCGTAGCCCTAAACACAACAGGAAGTCAGCCATTTTCAACTTCCTCTCAGATTTTTGTGCAGTTTTTGCCATTTTCATGCCTCGTACTTTAACGAACTCCTCCTACAGTTTTAATCTGATCATCTTCAAATTTGGTGAGTGTAATCTTAAGGCCTTTGCGACGTTAAATTGCGAAGATCTTGAGTTTTCGTCGAAGGGCGGGTCCTCGGCGGCCTGACAAATTTCGATGTTTCGCCATGAAACAGGAAGATGCTGAAACTCAGGCATGGAATGTCCAATCTGCCCCAAACTTCACACGTTTGATAAGCGTTCTGTCCTGAACACATGACCATGCTCATATTCAGTTACAGTCATAGCGCCACCTGCTGGCAACAGGAAGTGACATGTTAAACACTGTTGTGGACTCCTAATAACATATAAGAAAGTTCCAGCATGTGCTAAACATGCTAACAACATACTAGAAACATGTTAAAACATGCTAGCAAACACTTAGCTTAGTGCTAAAGCATGCTAATACTGCAATTAAATAGGAATTTGCTGTAACACAGGCACGGAATGTCCAGTCTGCCCCAAACGTCATACGTTTGATAAGAGTCATGGCCTGAACACATCTACATGAGAATATTCAGTTATAGTAATAGCGCCACCTACTGGTGACAGGAAGTGTCATGTTTAACACGTTTATGCCGTTCTAGCAACATGTTAAAAATGCCATTGACTTCTAAACATGCTAGAAACATGTTAAAACATGCTAGCAAAACTTAGCTAAGTGCTAAAGCATGTTAATTCAATGAAACAGGATGTTGTTGTTACTCAAGAAGGCAATGTCCAATCTGCGCCAAACTTCACACTTTTGATAAGCGTTCTTTCCTGAACACATGACCATGCTCATATTCAGTTACAGTCATAGCGCCACCTGCTGGCAACAGGAAGTGACATGTTAAACACTGTTGTGAACTCCTGATAACATATAAAAAAGTTCCAGCATGTGCTAAACATGCTAACAACATACTAGAAACATGTTAAAACATGCTAGCAAACACTTAGCTTAGTGCTAAAGCATGCTAATACTGCAATTAAATAGGAATTTGCTGTAACACAGGCACGGAATGTCCAGTCTGCCCCAAACTTCACACGTTTGATAAGAGTCATGGCCTGAACACATCTACATGAGAATATTCAGTTATAGTAATAGCGCCACCTACTGGTAACAGGAAGTGTCATGTTTAACACGTTGATGCCGTTCTAGCAACATGTTAAAAATATACCATTGACTTCTAAACATGCTAGAAACATGTTAAAACATGCTAGCAATACTAAGCTAAGTGCTAAAGCATGCTAATATAATGAAACAGGATGTTGTTGTTACTCAAGAAGGCAATGTCCAATCTGCGCCAAACTTCACACTTTTGATAAGCGTTCTGTCTTGAACACATGACAATGCTCATATTCAGTTACAATCAAAGCGCCACCTGCTGGCAACAGGAAGTGACATGTTAAACACTGTTGTGGACTCCTGATAACATATAAAAAAGTGCCAGCAAGTGTTAAACATGCTAACAACATTCTAGAAACATGCTAAAACATGCTTGCAAACACTTAGCTAAGTGCTAAAGCATGCTATTGCTGCAATTAAATAGGAATTTGCTGTAACACAGGCATGGAATGTCCAATCTGCCCCAAACTTAATATGTAACATGCAAGAAACATGCTAGCAACACATAGCTAAGTTCTAAAGCATGTTAGAAATGCTAAAGGAAGTTGTTGTAACTTAAGCATACAATGTCCAATCTACCCCAAACTTCACACGTTTGATAAGCGTTCTGTCCTGAACACATGACCATGCTCATATTCAGTTACAGTCATAGCGCCGCCTACTGGCAACAGGAAGTGACATGTTTAACACTGTTGTGAACTCCTGATAACATATAAAAAAGTGCCAGAAAGTGCTAAACATGCTAACAACATACTAGAAACATGCTAAAACATGCTAGCAAACACTTAGCTAAGTGCTAAAGCATGCTATTACTGCAATTAAATAGGAATTTGCTGTAACTCAGGCATGCAATGTCCAATCTACCCCAAAATTAATATGTAATATGCTAGAAACATCATAAAACATAATAGAAATGCTAAAGGAAGTTGTTGTAACTCAAACATACAATATCCAATCTGCCCCAAACTTCACATACTTGATAAAAGTCCTGCACTGAACACATCTACAAAGCAATATTCAGATATATAACCACCGGCGGCGCCAGGGGGGGTCTTGGGGGGTCTCAAGACCCTCCCAAAAAACGCCTTGACCCCCCATTTGACCCCCCACCCCCTTCCTGATTAAAATATATATATATCCGGGATAAAGATTTAAAATGTTTCTCTTCAAACTATGCAGAACAATAATAATTAATAATTTATTCGACATATAAAAAAAATATAAACATAAGAATCACTGCAACGCCCCATGAACGTCACTGCGCCTTACGTCATTACGTTCAAGGCGCTGACGCGAGTCCGCGAAAGCTGCTACGCTACAGCTATAGCTTGAAGCAGAAGCTAAAAATGGATCGCTTTGTCATACCGCAAAAAAAATTGAGAGCAGACGGAAATTATATCAATAGGAGTGAAAATATACCCGTTGCAGTGGAGGGCGAGCCCTGCTTGATCCTAGATACAGAGGACACCGAGGAATTGGAGGATGAGGAGGAGGTGCAACCGAAGCAACTCGCAGCCCCCGAGGCGGAGGAGACAGGTGAGCAGATGGAAAGAAATGGCGCCTCATCGTCGAGCGCTACAGCGGGCACGGATGGTGGGAATCCTGACGGCGGAGTGGATCTAACGGGGGATTTAAGCCATGGCCCAGCCGAGAAACCAAGACAGCCTCAACTAAAATCATACCCGTGTCGTTCTTTTGGATCGCAGGGGCAGCTAGCATCCAGGGGTTTTAGTTACTCGTGGTTCAAACAGTACCAGTGGCTTGAATATTCTGTGTCAAAAGACGCGGCTTTTTGTTTTGCCTGTCGTCATTTTTTTCACAGTGTGCATGGATCTGGTGGTCACTCAGAAAAGTGCTTCACCCAGGAAGGGTTTAAAAACTGGAGAAAAGGAGGAGAGAAACTGGCGCAACATAACGCCAGCGCTTCTCACAAAGTGGCAATGGAAGGGTGGTGTGAATTTAAGGAGAGAGAGAAAAACGGATCGAGGATTTTGACGCAGCTCCATGACGATGGGCATAAGAAAATTGTTAAAGAAAACAGGATCTACATGCGAGCAGTTGTTGAGTCACTGCGCTTCACAGCTTGTCAAACCATTGGTCAGAGAGGCCACCGAGAGAATGAACAGTCCACCAACAGAGGTAATTTCCTTGAAATGTTACATCTGCTGGGGAAGTTTGATAGCACTGTATCCAAAAAATTATCTAGTGGGCCAGGTAATGCAAAATATGTCCATCATGACATTCAGAACGAGTTAATTGATATAATGGCCTGCATTTTGAGAGAACAGGTTAGTAACGAAGTTAAACTAGGAGAGCACTTTACTTTAATGGTGGATGAAACAAAAGATGTGAGCAAAAAAGAGCAGATATCTATTGTTCTGCGCTGCATACACAATGATGACATTCATGAAGAGTTTCTTGATTTTGTTCCAGCTGATGGTTTGGATGCAGAGTCTTTACTTGTGACAGTGAAAGGGGCATTGGCTAAATTCAATATAGACAAAAATGCATGCGTTGGACAATGTTACGACGGGGCATCTGTAATGTCTGGCTGCAACAACGGTGTTCAGGAAAAATTTCGCAGAGAAGTCCCACATGCAGTGTACATCCACTGCCATGCACACAGATTAAACTTGGTTTTAGTTGACTGTGTCCATAATGTAAAACCAGTTGCTGACTGCTTTGCAACAGTTCAGCTACTTTACAACTTTTTTTCTGGTTCAGTAACTCACAAAGTGTTCATGGAGAAACAAACAGAACTTGAGCCCACTAAAAGAGCTGTGGAATTAAAATGTCTGTCAGATACCAGATGGGCATGTCAGTACTATAGTCTTTGGGCAATAAAGCAAACCCTCCCTAGCATCTTAGCCACACTTGAGGAAGTCAGCAATCAAACAAATAGCCACAGAGCTATTGAGGCAAGAGCACTAAATGGCTTGATTGATGCACAGTTTGTTTTGCAAATCTACATGCTGGAGAACATATTTGGGCTCACAAAAACTTTATCTGACCAACTACAGGCCACAGATTTAGATTTGGCATCCGCCATTGATTTGGTCTTTGCACTGGTTGACACACTCAAAGAAGAACGCAATGGTGAAACTTGGAATCCACTGTTTTTTCCCAGTAATTGACCGTTTAATCAGTGAATTGAATAGGCGCTTCTCTGCTGACAGTTGCCACGTTATGAAAGGAGTTGCAGCTATTAATCCCAAACACAAGACCTTCCTGCACCAAGATGCCCTTCAACCCATGGCTAGGCACTATGGCATATTAGAAGACAACCTTTCAGCAGAACTACATCAACTGAAACGCCTCATTGACAGAAAAAAACAAAATGGGGTCTCTCTCAACAGCACCCATGACTTGCTGATTCTATTGAGGCCATACAAGGAGGCTTTCATTGATTTGTATAAACTTGTGTGCATCTCCATGACACTGCCTGTATCAACAGCTGCTTGTGAGAGGAGCTTTTCCTGCTTACGGCGTTTAAAAACTTACCTCAGAAACAAAAGTGGTGATGTCCGAACCAGCAATCTTGCTGTCCTGGCAATCAGCTCAAGAAGAACAAAAGAGATGGATGTAGATGTTGTTATTGATCGCTTTGCAGCCAATCATAACAACAGGCGAATTGTTCTCTTTTAAGTGGTGAGTACACTCCTTACATTAAATTTTAACATGTTTAAATTGTACTGTATTTAATGTGCTATAAACACAATTGTTGCAGGCAATCACACCTGTGGAGAATGGAGAGATGCCAGGAGGAGACTGGAGAGTAAGAGGAGCAGAGAAGAAGACAGGAGGAGACTGGAGAGAGGAGAGAAGATGCCAGGAGGAGACTGGAGAGTAAGAGCTGTCAATATTGGTGAGTGAAGTGAACCTCTTGTTATTGTATTGCTGTATTTCACATAAATACTAACATATTCATGTGTACTATAAACTCATATGTTGCAGTAAATCACACCTGTGGAGACTGGAGAGAGGAGAGAAGATGCCAGGAGGAGACTGGAGAGTAAGAGGAGCAGAGAAGAAGACAGGAGGAGACTGGAGAGAGGAGAGAAGATGCCAGGAGGAGACTGGAGAGTAAGAGCTGTCAATATTGGTGAGTGAAGTGAACCTCTTGTTATTGTATTGCTGTATTTCACATAAATACTAACATATTCATGTGTACTATAAACTCATATGTTGCAGTAAATCACACCTGTGGAGACTGGAGAGAGGAGAGAAGATGCCAGGAGGAGACTGGAGAGTAAGAGGAGTAGGGCAATCAAAAGGTGGTGAGAGTATGAGAATAGATACTATTTTGTAAATATGTTTTCTGTCATGGGTGTGGCTATGGCAATTAAAGTTCAAGCATATTGTTTGCAAACTGCAATTGATTAATTAAAAACAAAGTACTTGATAGTCTGTGTTGTTTTTGTTGTTTAGTACCAGTAATATGCAGTTATGATCCGTGTCCACTGTATTTTTTGTTGGTTTTCATGAGACCCCCCTTGAAATGAACAGGACCCCCCATTGCCCCCCCAATCAAAATTTTCTGGAGCCGCCACTGTATATAACCCCACCTACTGCCAACAGAAACTGAACTGGTTAACACAGTAATGCAGTACTAACCACATACCTATTGTGTACTAAGCATGCTAAAAACATACTAAACATGCTAGCAACTACTATATACTGTATACCTCCTTAAATGCACATTGCCCAACCATGCTCTGTCTTCCTAAAGCCAACGAGTGACGATGGAACGGGTGCGAGGGCCCTTTCATCGCTGCTTGCAGCTTTAATTGACCTTGTTATGCTAAAAACATCTGTCATAAAACCATTACACTTCACAAAACTAATTGCATCTTTATATAACGATCTAATCCATTTTACAAACTTAAAAGTTCAAATAAAAAATCATGTTCTACCCTATCGAAAGCTTTTTCTAAGTCTATACTAACCATGTATCCCTCCTTTTTACTTTCTATCATATAACTTATTTTATCCCTTATATTACTTACCGTATCTGTAATTTCCCTCCCTATAATTGAATATGCTTGGTTTGTTGTTATTATTTCTGGTAAAACATTCTTTAATCGATTGGCCAAAACTTTGGCCAATATTTTAAAATCCGTATTTAACATTGATATAGGCCTATAGTTCTTTAAATCTGCTGAGTCTCCTCTTTTCTTAAAAATTAATTTCACCATTCCAACTCTCATCAATTGACTTGCTTCCCCTTTATCATATATTTCCTTATATATTTCTTTTAAAACCGGTGTTAATGTTTTCTTGAAAGCCTTATAAAATTCACTGGTCAATCCGTCTGCTCCTGGACTTTTGCCATTATTCAACTGTGACATTGCTACCTCTATTTCTTCATCTAAAAGATCCGTATCACACCTTTCTTTATCTTCTTTAGTTACTTTTGTTTTAATCTTACTAAATAAAAACGGCTTTTCTTCTTGTGTCCCTTCACTTTTAAAAAGATGAGCTGTAATAAGGATCCACTGGAAGCAAGTGATAGATGAGAACCCAAGTGCAGTTTATTAACTAAAACAAAACATGAAACAAAACATGACGTGGCATGAAAACAAAAACCAAAGCATGAACTTGCATAACAGCAGACTACAGGAAACAATACTTGACAAAGACACATGGCAAACATGAGGGCTTAAATACACAGACTAATGACAAAACAAGGGACACCTGTGAACAATGATCAGACAATTAACCAATGACAAGACATGGCAGGATCACATGACAAACAGGGAATCACATGACAGACATGGAAACAAGACATGACAAGAACAAACCCAAAACGTGACATGAGCATAAAACTCTTTTACACTTCTCAATATCTCTTTGATTCCTTTTGTAATGTTTCCTGTTTTAATACCTGTTCTCCTGTTCTCCTTCTATTACATGTTTTGCTCTACTCCTTATCATAGCACCTCTACATTTTTCTTCTTCAATCTCCTTTAGTCTGCTCTCATATACTAAAATCATTTCTACATCCCCCTTCTCCTTTTGTAACTCTTCTTTCAAAACATTTCTAACTGTTAGTTCCTCTTTCCTCTTAATATTTTGTATCAAACTACTGTACCTTATTGAATATTTCTTTATCTCATAATTTACATTATCCCACCATACCCTCTTATCTTCTTCATACATTCTATTCCCTCTCTCATTCGTTACAATTTCTTCTATCTTCTTTTTATACCCTTCCTCTTTTAAAAGTTCATTATTTAAACACCATATCCCCTTTCCTCTCTCCACCCCCGTTTCATTCAAATGTACCATTAACATTCCATGGTCGCTTAAAGTCTCCCATTTAAAACAATCGGCGCATCTGGCGCTCGCGCTTGAGAACTCTGCACTGTTTTGGTCAGGGTTTGTGTTGCGATGTCAGCGTTAGCCCTGGGATGTATATAAACCACAATCACAAATAGTTGGGGAAATTCCCTCTGCAAATAGAATGGCCGTAGCGACACCGCTAAAATCTCAATGTCTGGTGTACACAAGGACTCACGAATGATGACTGTACTGCACCAGCATTTATTAATGTATAAACATAAACCTCTAAGACCAGCTCCACGGTAAGTCCACATATTGACCCAGTAAGGTGCAATTGGTCCAAAAAGTGTAAAAAAACTAAAAAACAAACGTAAACGGGACAAAATACAATCACAATTCATAAAAACGGGTTAAACCATACTTAAACCCATTATAAAAACGTATATTCCAAACAACTCTCACACACTGCTGCTGCGTGTCGCCATGCTAGCGCCACCCACGTGGTACATAATTAGATTATGCCTAATTATATGTTAACTAATGCATTAACTAAATGTTAACTAATAAAACCTTATTGTAAAGTGTTACTGAGATTTCAGACTTGTTCAGTCTTCTCAGTGTAATGTAGCCAAGTATTCAAATAAAACCAGTCTCTCAGTCCTTTGTTTGCATAACACTTGTTTGTGTTTTTACATAAAGCTGTAGAGAGTACTGAAGATGCAGCAGATGTGGAAACGGAGCCATCCCACCTCACTGTCCCTAGAGTCATGCAGTGGATTACTGGCCAGGGGCATAAGCCACTACTGCTTGCAGAACAGAACGCGTTTCAGATTGTTTTTAAATTTGACCATGATTGTCAAGAGCGAATGCCACAGCACACCATATGCTACCCAATAGTGAGCGCTTGCACTCAAACAATTACTTTTCTGGTAGCGCACATGACTACGTATGAAGACTTTAAATGCGTAATTGTACAAGCCATAAAATCAGGGGAAGCATTTAGCAGGGTTTAAATATCCTGTAGTACTGGATTTGAGTTGTTTCATAAAGCATATATATTTTAGTGTTAGTTTTTGTTAACATTTCCGATTTCAACCTGTTGGAGGTCTGCACAACTTTTATAAGTTCCCAGCCGGCACATGACCGACCTTCAACGTTGAAATATGGTTGAAATAATGTCAGTTGTTGTTTCAACGTTGAAACAACGTTGAAATAACGTTTAATGCTAAATGGTTGAAAAAGGTTAACAAAAACACTTCTAAATCAACGTTGAAATATGGTTGAAATAATGTCAGTTGTTGTTTCAACGTTGAAACAACGTTGAAATAACGTTTAATGCTAAAAGGTTGAAAAAGGTTAACAAAAACACTTCTAAATCAACGTTGAAATTTTTACAAGATCTGTACGTTGAAACAACATAATGTTTTCGACAACATACTACAAAAATATCTGCCTTTTAACATATTATTATGATCATTAATTAGCATTTAATGACTTTTTATCATAACAGCTCTTCAATGTATATGTTAAAATACAATTATTATCATTATTAACAATAATAGTTTCACCCTCAAGAGAGCAGTGCAGCAGAAACCTTTTGCCTTATGTGATTTTGTGTGAATTTACAATTTTGTCTGCTTGCCTAACAGTTTACATTGCATTATTACATTTGTATTCACACTGTCATGTCATTTGACCAATTAATTAAATATTAATACAGACTGCAAATAAAACTCAATAGCCTACAACACTATGTTAACTCTCGCAAACTATCGTTATTGGTTGTTTCGCCGTTTTACTTTGAGCATGATTGGTTAATCTGTCTGTCTTCCAGGAAACTGTCCAATGAGAATGTGCGCGGCTCTGCCCGCCTATTTTAAGTTTGAAAATACGTCCGTTACTCTCGGTCGGTGAGCAGCTGCTGCTTGCGTTGATTACTCGGTCAGACCTGGATTATTTTATATCTGCCTGTTGAATTCTTAAATTTTGAGCGAATTTGAGTTGATATGTCAATGAAGAACAAAAGCTGGAATGTGAACAGAGGAAGGGGTCGTACGTGGTCTGTAAAAATACTGGCGATATCAGGTAAGAAAACATTTTTCAGTCCTTAACAGTCTAACGTTAGGGACACGGGTTACGGTCATAGGCTTACTGCAACCTCATAAAATAAATAAGTTATCTCTGTGTGTGTTTTTGTACTGCTTCACCATTAGCATGTATTTCAATGTAAGTTAGTACCATCCGACATTGCTGTGTTTTGTTGTTGGTAACGTTAACTTATGTGTTTAATGTTGTCAGCTAACGTTAGTTTAAAAACGCATGAGAGGTAACGTTAAAAAACGTGGGAATGAGTAAAGTGGTGAAACCGTCATTTATTCGTTAGAAGTTTACATAACCTCTTCAAACACTGATAACGATATTGAAAAGATATTTGTTTAAAAAATTTTTTACATCAAGCATTGGAATAAAATATTTATCGGGGGAGAACAACCAACAGAAAGACCCATTCACCAAGTACAGTAGCTGCTAAGTCAATTTTACCCACTGTTCGAAAACCTACACTGGGATTAATAGTATTAAGTATGATTTTCATCTTTAAAGTAAGACATTTAACGTTACTGATAGAAAGTCTGAGTAACTTTTTGTCCTTTTGTCTTTCTTCTACTGAAGTGGCGCACTGAAAGTGGATTCATGTCACCTTCATCAGTCCTTTCTTTAATCACTGGAAACCATTAAGGGAAAGACCCTCAGATGTGTCATAATAGGATAAATGCGGCTGCAGGTAAAATTATTTGATGGTTTGATTTTGGTGTACCATTTGGCTTTTTTGTGTGTGCTTCCCTTGCTATGATACACATTTCTGATGGGATTGCCATGCTTTAAGTGTACGTTTACATTTTTAATCATGCAATACTAACAGTCTCAAAGATGACATTACTCAGTTCATGTTGTGTGAATGTTATTATTGCCATAGGCAAACGTTTTTACAAATTAAATCAATTTTAAGATTGTTTAAAGGAATGGTAAAAAAAAATACTGCTTTTTAAGGACTTTTCATTGAATAATTTCTTCTTTCCTCCCTTCAGATTCGCAAAGGATCCAGCTGATTACTGGCAATTTGGTGGAGGATTATTCTTTAGCTGCTAGTCACTTCTGGTGTGGATTCATTGGCCTTTTGTGTTATTTTTTTGTATTTTACTTGATTTAATAAATTACTTTTAATTAGTACAATGTATGGTTAGGATTCTGAATTAAAACAGTGTAATGTTCTCCACAAATATTATCAGAAATATATAATTGTTGAAACAATATAAACCTGCATTGAAAGCTATAAAGAACAACAGACCTCAACCCTCTCAGCTCAACACCACAATTTGTTGATTTCTTCATCTGTTTTAAGGATGAAATCATGACCTTATGATTATAGTAACCTTAACTGACACATGGGAGTAATATTACATTTTTTACAATTCCACCTTGGGGCTCTGAATAATTTCTTGTGTAAATGTACATCTGAATACATAAAATATGTGTTTTAGAATGGATAGTGTTGTATACTTTGTTTTCTACCTGACAAATTGAACTGTAAAGTGAAAATCTTGTACATGATTTATTTTGTATTCAGTGTTTTCAGTTTTCAGTGTTTTTGCTTTTATTTATAGGATAGTAGCAGACAGCGGGCAAGAAGTGAAGAGGAAGTGATGGCATCGTGATGGACCTCGAGCTGGGACCCTGTCGGAGCACTGCACAAGGCTGTCACATTTTATTGAGAATTTAAAAACTAAAATAGAAACTAAACTAAAATTCTTTAAAAAAGAATACTTTACATTTTAAATATTAAATGTTTAATTTAAGGGTTACTGTAATTGAACAAAAACTGTCTTTAAATATTCCATTTAGATGTTTACTTCTACAGGTTTTTAACATTACTTCGTAAACGCTGCAATTTAAAGTTTGAGATGTTTTTCATCTGTTTTAGAAAGTATTTTTAGACTTGTTTTTTCAGAATAAAACTTGTTTTACAATCTTGAGCATGTGTTAACTCATTATTTAATGTGTTTAATCAAGCCATTGCTGCCAGTCATTTGACAGTTAACAATTTTTAGTGTACAGTATGGACAGTTAATCACAAATTCAGTCAGCATTGTCATGACTCATGTTTCAACTGCAAACTAGGTTGTAATTTAATGTACAATTGTATAATCCCATGATGAAAGGTAAGACGGTGAAACAACGTCACGATATCAACGTTGATTCAATTTGCAAAATCGAAAGGTGATTCAACGTCGACAGAAGACCATAACCCGAAAGGTAAGAGTGAAACGACGTCGCGATTTCAACGGTGAATCAACGTTGTTTCTTCCGCGGTGAAACGACGTCACAATATCAACGTTGATCCGTTTTGCAAAATCGAAAGGTAATTCACCGTTGATTCAACCATGGTACCTGACGTTGTTTCAACGGTGAATCAACGTTGAAATGCCGGCTGGGTTGTATTTTGACTTTTTTTTTTTCTTTATTCTGAAATGTTTTAAAAGTGAGCCTTTTAAGAGTTCTGTATCTGAAATCAGAATTGAGATATGCAACTTGTAATTGCCGTTTAATATTTTTGTTCAAATTGAACCCACTCTGTTATAGAGCTCTCCTTAATTAATCCTATATCTGTTTTAAGGTGCTACTGTTGCATTTCATTAAGTTACATTCATTAAGTATGTTAATTCAAATAAAAGTCTTTTAAAAGTCTTTGCTTTTGTTTTATTTGTGCACATCAGTTACCGCATTATTTTTATTTTTTTTACAAAAATTCTACAATTCTTTGTTTATTCTGTGTGCTATGGACAGTTTAATACTTAGATATTACAGTCTGATACTTTAAGCTTCAAAGTGCTATTCAACAAGCTGCTGCACAAAATGTAACACTGATAAGTAGATATCTTGGCCAAAGTCTCTGGACTCTGAGACTGGATTAATGGTTGTCCTGAGACGTGCCATTTCATACTCTGAGAGCAGAGACTCAACCTGAGGGACCACTACTCCAGTGTTCTCCTCCAGTGGGTAAGTCTCATCTTGCAGCAAAATGTCGAGGTCCTGGATAAAAAATAAAAAATAAAAAAACACTAGACAAAACATACATTGTACTACTATCATACCTCTATGTTTGATGAAACATCGACTGCATTTTGTGTAATTCCTATTTCCCACAACTGATTGGGGGAAAGATTTTGCTCCATTCTGATTGAATGGTCATTCCATGCATCTGTAAAAGTATGCAGGTCTCTTTGGAGGCGTGGAAGAAACACATAATGGGCACAGAAAAGGTGAATGGAATTGGATGGACCATGTAACCATGTAGAACGTCATAATACCCGTTTGAAACAGACATCCAAACGTCTTTCCACAACTGTTCAATCCTAAAAGCAAGACAAAAACAAAATGAAAGTTAATTACCCATCCTAAAAAATGTGTTTAAATACCTTTGATTATGAACGCTTTTGCCTGAAATGAAGCTTCCCCTGCCACAGACTTTAACTGTGAACATCCACCTCGCAATGTCCACATTTTCTACTCCTTGGTCTGCTCTTACCCTACATGTTAAGACCGATAGTAAAAAAACGACAAGAACATCTCTGATGTTGGCTTGAGAAAGCCTGGCCAGAGAGTTCAGTAAATTTAATATGTTTAAGTTTAAAGTTGAAATACTTGATGAGGGTTTTAAGACTATGCTAGATATATTAGATAGATAGATGTACATACCGTGAGGGAACTCCGTGCTTCCCTACTGCCTCAAGGAAGAAACCTAGAGCAGTCTCTGCCCTGTTGTTGGTTGCAGCCCCCAAATACATGTATGAATAACACATTTTGTAAAGTTATTAGCATCTACAAAATTGTATGACTACAACATATTTACACTTATTTAATGACTGTATAGACTCAATCTACCACTTACCTTTCTTGAGTAGCCATCTATGCCCCCAAATATTACTAAGCCATATCTGAATATAAAAAAAGAACATCTTATCCACACAGGTACCTAAACAGTTTTGAAAACAGAATAAAATATACTGATGTACAAGTAATATCTACAAAAATTATTTAACCTACCTGATAAGCTTGTGGTTGGTGTCCAAATGCACAAGGGACTGAGGTGCCTGAACAGAATAGGATCTTCTCACAACATGTCCAAGTTGTGACATCCTAGCAAGGACTCCAGCTGAATCAACTCTATCCATAGAGTCCCAGACTCTGCTCCACTGGACTCGATGACCAAGAGCTTTCAAGTGTCCTCTCATCATTCTGTAACCGGAGTGTTGTGATGTTGTTTTGATTGTAACCACAAGATTGTCTAGCTCTTCGTCCGTCAGGTGACTGTATGTTCCCCTCACTGTAATGCCAAACTCGTGCATTCTTCGTTCCACGGTTCGTGTTGACATACCAAGCAGTTTAGAAATGCAAGGTACAGTCAGACCAAGTTCAATTAAATGTCTGAGGTGCTGCTCAGATGCAGTTAGTTTTGGACGTCCTTTTGGTCCAGCAATTTCACTCACAACAACTGAAGAGGTACGTCTAGTGTCCAGTCGATTAGAAAGTGCAGAACACGGGTGCAAAAGACACTGCATTACCTCTTTTTGTATGCCTGTGCTCTTTTCTCCTTTGCCCGTTTCCACAATCTGCGCTTGCGTTTCCAAAAGTTGTCGTTAGAGTTTCATGTAAATCAGGGGCGGGTCTTAGCATCACCATTGGTCCACTAGTTCTAGATTGACAGCTCATCCTCTAGCCAATCAATCGAAGAGGGAAGTTGACGTCACTCCAATGCGACTCATGGATGCTGTGGCTAATTCGTACAGGTGTGAAGATGGATCATCAGCGTCAGCTGGCAAATGCTGGACAATCTCAGGTAATTGAACATGAATATTTTGTTAGTGGGTTAAATATGATATATTATAGGTGCATTAACTGATCGCTTTAATTTGTTTAGATAATTCCACTTAATATTTCATGTAGGCTGACACTGCCTTTAGAGAGACTCTTGTCGCGACTACAGGAAGCCATGCAGCGCTTGCCTCTGGACCTGGAGTATTTATATTTTATTTGCACAAATGGCTTGACATTGATCACTGCACACACAAGTCGACTTGTATATATGCCTCATGCAAAAACCTTCTGAGAGGGTATTCTCCACTGCTAGAGATACAATAAGCTATAGGAGAGGTCCCAAATTATCCTAGAGGATGCAGAAATATTTATTTTTGTAACAATAACGACTCGGGGTAAATGTGAATTAGCTCAAGAATATAGGGAATTTTGGAAATATTAATAAATATGACTCATGGTCATAATTCATAAGTCGCATGTACATTTATTTTATCAATTATCGAGATTCCCTTGTTCTGTAACTGTCTGATCATTACAGTTAAGAAGGGGGGTATCCCTTTTCAAACTCCAAGAAAGTTTTATCTTCTGGCCACGAATATCAAACTTACTGAGTTTCTGAATTAAGGACTACTAAATGTAGTTTATATCGAGCTTGTAGCTTAGATCTTGAAGTTTCATTGACTTTATAAGGCGGGTCTTCAAACACAGAGACAATTAAAAGTATAAATGGGTTTATTAATAAAATGGCACACACTAGAGATTATATAAACTACAAACATAAACGTACGTAAAAATGCAAACAAACAAATAACATTTAACCGAACAAAAACATAAACATAGCGTGATCAGAATGAAAATGAAATGAAAGAGAGAAAGATATAGAGAGAAGAGATAGAGGGTAACTTAAATCACAGACCTAAGAACTGGACACCTGAAATCAGCGTTTAGAGAGCGTTATGTTACGTTACTTGCAAGATTCTGTGTTCTTTCAGTGTGGTGTCCGGCTGGTTTGCGTCTAGCTTCGTCTTCTGGGTCGTTTAGCAAGACGATGTAAAGGCTCACTTGAATTTAACGTTACCGAGAAAGTTCAGATTCGTCTCCCGGGATGGGAGAGGCTGGAAATCTTAGTTGCAAAGACCGGCAGTTACGACTCGAACATGGGTTCGTTCGATGGAGAAGGCCAGGGCCTCCTTCAGATGTTCCTTGGAGAAGCGCTGCGCTGGGGAGAAGAAGGTCCGAAGAGAGGATGAGTTGGAAGCGAGTGAGTGTTACTGAAGGTTTGGACTTTTATCAGTGTCCCATGTGCCGTCCCCTCCTTCGTGTAGGACGAATCAGCTGTCGAGATTTTTCGAGCGGGAAGATTCCTTTGTCCGGTTAGACACGCCCACTCGAATGAGTCATGATTGACTTTAACTTGAGAGGATTTACTCCAGACATATGAACTTATAAAACAATGCGCATCACTGAATTCTGCTATCGGAATTCAACTCCGTTAGCTGGAGAGGATTACAGAGATATAAAAAATAGAATATAGGCTTTGTAGCAATGCAAAGATACATTATTATGCATTTGTATAGGCATTTGCAGTTCTATTAATGTTACAAATAGGACATGTATGCTTTCCTATGGTTTACACACACCTCTTAACACACAAATTTATATATTTAGTACATTTAAGAGTGACTTTATGGGTAAAAGTCCTTTTCTGTAGGGGGTTTCTGTTTCAAAGTCCAGAGTGTGTTTGTGTGTGTGTGTGTTGGAATGTTGCGACCCTGTTATCTCATGCATAGGGCTGGATAGCTCTGTGGTCAAATTTTATGACCTGCCAATGAGCTCGGGTTACGGAATGCGATTCTACTGGGAGAACATTCTTCAAAAATACATTTCAGATCCAAACACTCGAAGATCATAACTATATGATCAAAACAACATTAATCACACATGCATACAGGAAGTTCAGATACCAGTCTGAGTTACATACATTAAAGGATGTTGGTGTGTGTGTGTGTGTGTGTGTATGTGTGTGTGGAATGTCACGAGTCTATAAAAGTCACAGGGAGTCCATGCTGAAATGGGGGTTTTAGAGGGGATTCTCCCAAAACAGGGTTTCCTTATGTGACTCAAATGTCCCTCGGGGGAGCCACAAAGATGCAATTTTGACCGTTCAAGCAGACTTGGAGACGCCATGAACAACTCGTTGTCTGTTTGGAGATCAGGATTTACTAATTTGAACAGCATGTGACCGCATGTCATAGTCATTGTCGTTACATATTCCCCCTTTTTGTTAGATGAAGACCGGGGATGGACTTCATCGAACAACAAATTAGCACAATGGATGACAGGTGAATCCTGATGGTCGTGTAGCAGGTGGATCATGATGGTAGGATAGCAGGTGGTCCTTAGAAGCTGAGGATTCAGCTCGATGAGGTTCGGCGTGGTCTCTGACTTGGCACCCCCTTTCCGGGGATTCCCTCTGAGACCTTGGACACGGCTTTCGTGAGCTTGGCTGTAGATGTTCACCTCTCGTTGAGTCCTGTACAGGATGAAAGCCAAGACGAGTGTCGGGGTGTGGTCGGTGACCGTGGAGAGACACAGCACAGTGTCAGCTGCGGTCCAGATTTGGACACAGGTGAGGTATTCAGGCTGGGCGGTTGCCCATGCTTGGAGGGCTGTGTTGACAGGAGCCATGTTCATGAGTTGGGACCCCCCCCTTTCCTCAAACCAGAGGTCCAGTTCTGGATCTAAGGTGAAGTTGTAGTTCTTGGAGGATGGGAGTTCCAGTGCTGTGGAGGTTCGGTCTGAATTTCGGCCACAGGCCGTCTTACTGTGACTATGTTTGCTGTGTTGAGGTAGTGTGCTCTTTCGACGTTGCTGGGTTTGAGTCGAACGTACACTTTCTGAGTGTGGGTCCTGCCTTGGTAGTCAGGACCGGGGCTGCTCTCTCCATGCGATGCCGGAATGCCGGACCTGGTGAGGTGATGTCCGATCGTGGCTGCTTTCTCGCGAACCACCACAGCATCCTGTTAGAGGCAAAAGGGAGAGAGAGAGAGAAAGGGAGGAAAAATTTTCAGCGAGGGTCGTCCTTGGTTGGTTTAGGACAGTCTTTTTGGTTCGCTGAGGTTGGTATGCCACATGCTTTGATGTCCCATGCATGGCTTTTTGGCACATGTGGCGTCATTGTTATGCCTGGCCCCCCCTTGTGCTTTGTGGCCTTACAAGCTGTGGCGCTGTGATGGCAACAGGTGCACAATGCGTATTGAAGTCCTGTGAACGCAACATGTGCGTGGTGGCAGACAGCTGTCTGAGGCACTGGTTTTAGTGAGCTCAGATGGCCTGCGAGGGTGGTGGAGGGGTAAGTGGTGGCATAGGAAAAGTCTGTTCATCAGAGGCCCGCATGACTTTCTTTGTACACAGCGGAGGTAGCGTAAGCGGCTCTGAGGCGTGCAGTGTAGTTGGTAAAGTTCGTTTGTGCTGTGTAATCACTGCAATCGTTAGGGTGGGTGGGTGGGTTGTCTGTATGTGGCGCAGACATTTGGTCTGGTTACTCAGCTGCGGTTCAGTCATGACCTTGAAGCAGTCGGTGTTAGTGTTCGTTTTCTGTGTCTGTGTCAGACGTGGCTGCACTGTCTTCATCTGTTGTGTAAGAAGACTCGGGCTCACCAGTGTTCTGGGGAGAGTGGTTCCAGTTTCGACGGTCTGGGCTTGGAGTTCTGGACGGCGGGTGGTGCTGGTTCCAGAATCTTTCCGAGTGCTCGGTCCGATGCTTTGGATGGGCACCGTCACAGTTGTGCTGCCATCTGCTGGCCTGGAATGGTGTTGATTCTCTGTGGTAAGGTCTGTGACTGAGGGGTTGTTGGACACTTTCTGTGTCTAGCTCGGAGCAGTGCTCAGAGACGGAGTAGATTGTGTGTGTTTTTACAGTCTTTTCATCCATAGCCCTTTGCTTGGTGTAAGCCTTGTGGGCTAAGTCTCTGAGTTTTCGGGTGGACATGGTTCGTGGGCAGACGAGCACACCGAGATGTTTACTCACGGTGCTATGCAGATTCCGCAGAAACAAAGTTCTAAAGGTTATATCTTCTTCCATATCTGGTGTGTTGGTTGCTCCGAAGAACGTTTGTCGGAGTCGGCCATAGTAGGAGTGTGGGTGTTCAAGTCGGGCCTGTTTGACGTCAAATGCCGTGATAAACCCTTGGTCTGATTCTGGGTCAGAGAATTCACGGATCAAAGCTTGTCGCAGTTGCTTGTAATCTGCTTTGACAGTCTCTGGTTGGCGATCCAGAAAACTACGCACATCTCTGCTTGAGGTGATTCTTACCAGGTACAATTTGTCCCAAGCTGTCGCGTTGGCGACAGTTTGCAGGTGAAAGTCAATGTCTTGAAGGTACGCATGAACACTGCAGTCTCCGGCAAACGTAGGAATGTTTCTGGCCAGCTTGTCAAGGCTTGTTGGAGGAGAGCTGTTGCTGGGGGCCCAATCCGTCTGGAGAGGATTCTGGCCCTTTGCAGCTCCGCCCCCTTTAGCTTTTGGTGTTTGGCTGACAGGCGCGGACTCGCTGGAAGGGGGAAACGGTGTGAGATGTTCTTCCCCTTTCCGGTCACTGTTAAGTCTGTAAGAATGTCTCAGTTCTCTGCGAACAATGTCAAGTTCGTCTCTGAGATCGTGTCTCTGCTGAGTGAGCTGATGGATTTCAGTCTCTGCTCTCTCAAGGAGAGCTTCAGCCCGTTGGAGTCTTTCGTTGAGTTCCTTCCGGGTGTTTTCCTCCGACTGCTGTCTTTGATCTGTGTGCCGATGAAGATCGTCCAGGGCATTTTGAAGTCTTTCAACTTCCTGTTGTAGCGTTGTGTCCGTCTCGTCCTCTTCCTCGGTCAGGAAGATTAGCTGGTCTAGCCGATTCTGTGTGTGGGCTCGGTCCTTCCGGGCCTCTGTGGCTTGAAGCCGTAGTGCGGCTGCCTTCTGCTCCAGGTCGAGGTCGTGCCAGCGGACTGAGGGACTGGGTGGGCTTGACAAATCTGCTTACTGTGGTGAGAGAAGCACAGCACACACAAAAAGAGACACAATGCAAGTTTGTTTTAGGGTTAATGAGCTATACTCATACGGCTATGCCGTTTATGAGAATTTCGGGGCTAACTGATGTCAACAGTTAGCGGAGCCAATTTCGTGGGTATGGGTAAAACCCACAATAGAGATTTTGGACAGGCGGTAGCCTGGGGGGGTCGTCTAGCAACGCCCGCTTTGATCGTCACTCTATTATTCAGCTTTCCTGGGGTCTCTCTTAGGTTCTGTGTCTAAGTGAAATGAGAGAAACAAATCACAACAGAATGAAAAAAAAAAAAAAAAAGTTGAAGGTAGGGAAGATCAGAGGGAAACACAACACAAGGAAGTGAATTGGTCTGCAATGAAATGTCACAAACAATAACACGGGGAGCGTTATTTAAGGAAAATAAATAAAATAAGATAAAATAAAATAAAATAAAGAGGCCTAAGCCTTATTAACACTGCGAAAGTTCCTGATCGGGCCAGGAGATGCGTGGGTTATCGGGACAGGACCTCGAAAGAAGGTGTGTCTTAGAGAGAGAAAGGTGGGTTCAAGCACTTAAAATACACCCGAAGGAATAGCTAGTATTCTGTGGTTCATAATAAGTGGATGGGTTCTATCAAATTTTAGTTTACCTGGGGTGAATAGAGGTCATCCAGGTGGAAACCAGCGGGCGCGGTCAGACCCCCCGACGGTCCCAACACCAGACAGAGCGCAGTGTCAGTAACGCCGGACAGATGATCCCCGCCCACCGGAAACCACCAAAGATGACCTTCGGATCACCACAGTGCACTGACTGAGTCCTGCCAATAGATACACAATAAGGGATTAAGAGGTTAGACTTAAAGTGAATTAAGGCTTTCTGTTTTCATCAAATTGAGTAAATATGTATGCAGGGGTCAGAGGCAAAGGCTTTACTAAAATAATGATACAATGAAAAGGGATTATGATAACTGATGGTTAATTATCGGAATAACCTACCCCCCCCTTTGAAGAGGCTGGGGAAAGAGAAAAAAATTATCAATGAAATAAAATTCAAATAACAACACAGGCTTGAGACGCAGGCAGAGGGATAGGCCCTGCAGTAGGTTTGTGCCACAAAGGAAAGTTCCTTCTCCGTGGTCCACCTGGTTGTTAGTGAACACAATTTAAATTAAAATTCAAACTAGTTTAAATAAAAATTCAAATAAGCATGCAAGGAGAGGTCCCAATAATAATAAAGAAGAAAAGAAAATTAGAATGATAACAGTGGAGTATCAATACTAATTATACAATAATTAAACTAAAACAAAATCAGAATGACTTCCTATAATCCTTACAATAACACTGAAGTTATTAGTATTGATCATAAAATAATCAAACGAGAAGGGTAGCAATGTTGAGACACTTCAATGCAGACTGGGGGTGAAACAGATATTGATACCTCGACCCAAGATGGCCACACGGTGGCGTGCTTCCTCCTAGGTGGACTATCAATTAACTGAGTGAATCAAATCTAAGCTTTAATTCGAAAAAAAATTTTTTCGAACTTCACTTAAAGTGTGACAGTCAAAAACAGAAAAGAAGAATTGTCTGACTCCAAATAATATCAGCATAAGCTAAGCTTTGAATTTAGGTGAATATTTGAGAGTCAAACCATTCATTCCATCCTCGGGGGAGAGAAAAAGGAAAATTGTTAGCAGAAAAATGAAAGCCGGTATTATCTGATAGCGTCCACCAGAGGGCGTTATTGCGCTCATGCAGGCGTGACGTCAGTGGGAGGCGGTGCTCACGTGGGCTGACGTCGGTTGGGGGCGCGTAATTTGAGAACTGCCACACACCTAAAGGCTGCCCTCTAGTGTTGGTCAGTGGCGTGATTCAGCAGTTTTTTTTTTTATCTGTGGAATCACGAGCATTTTGCGCTCTGTTGCATGCGGAAAATGACGCGAGTTTCACAACATGTGACTAACAGGAATTACACATTATACATTATACACATGAGACGGTTTAAAGAAGAAGAACAGGGATTATCATCTGTTTTCTTAATTCATAAAACTGGTCTCCAATTACACATTACATATGGTTTACAATAGAAACAGGAATTAGAACTTCTGTTTACTTACATATTATACATTACACGGTTCAAATAAAAACAGGTATTAATACTTCTGTTTTAATTAATAGAGCCGTGAGCACGACAGGAATTAAACATCTGTGAACAGGAATTATTTCTTCTGTTTTACTTAATAGAGCTGTGAGCGAACAGGCATTAGACTTCTGTTTAATTACTACAGCAGTGAACAGGAATTATTGCATCTGTTCCACCTCCCATAAACATTAATCAAAATAGCACTTTATGATAATGCATAGGTTTTCAAAATTGGCTCGCGAGACCAATTTCTGACCAGGAGTTTATCGTTAACGTATTAATAAGGCCTATTACGACTGAAACTGAGGATCGGCTCAGTTCAGATTTACGTCCTCGCACTAAAAAAGATTCCTTCGTCTTTATTTAGTCGGTTTAAATCATGTTACATGTATCAACTGCAAAGAGTTTTGTCTTTACAGAGACAGATGTAATGTCATGAACTGCAGTTTTAGCAGAGCTGGGCTGGCTTTGTGCCCGCCATCAGCTGGGTGAGTTCGCCTTAGCGACTTATCTCACAATTCAAAACGCGCGTGTACCATTATTAACAGCCATAATACACATTCAACTGAAACTGAATTTGTCCACCAAATAAAGTTTGAAACTGCCTAAAAATTTCTCCACCATAAATATATTTAACAATAACGACTCGGGGTAAATGTGAATTAGCTCAAGAATATAGGGAATTTTGGAAATATTAATAAATATGACTCATGGTCATAATTCATAAGTCGCATGTACATTTATTTTATCAATTATCGAGATTCCCTTGTTCTGTAACTGTCTGATCATTACAGTTAAGAAGGGGGGTATCCCTTTTCAAACTCCAAGAAAGTTTTATCTTCTGGCCACGAATATCAAACTTACTGAGTTTCTGAATTAAGGACTACTAAATGTAGTTTATATCGAGCTTGTAGCTTAGATCTTGAAGTTTCATTGACTTTATAAGGCGGGTCTTCAAACACAGAGACAATTAAAAGTATAAATGGGTTTATTAATAAAATGGCACACACTAGAGATTATATAAACTACAAACATAAACGTACGTAAAAATGCAAACAATCAAATAACATTTAACCGAACAAAAACATAAACATAGCGTGATCAGAATGAAAATGAAATGAAAGAGAGAAAGATATAGAGAGAAGAGATAGAGGGTAACTTAAATCACAGACCTAAGAACTGGACACCTGAAATCAGCGTTTAGAGAGCGTTACGTTACGTTACTTGCAAGATTCTGTGTTCTTTCAGTGTGGTGCTGAAGAGTGCGCGTGTCCGGCTGGTTTGCGTCTAGCTTCGTCTTCTGGGTCGTTTAGCAAGACGATGTAAAGGCTCACTTGAATTTAACGTTACCGAGAAAGTTCAGATTCGTCTCCCGGGATGGGAGAGGCTGGAAATCTTAGTTGCAAAGACCGGCAGTTACGACTCGAACATGGGTTCGTTCGATGGAGAAGGCCAGGGCCTCCTTCAGATGTTCCTTGGAGAAGCGCTGCGCCGGGGAGAAGAAGGTCCGAAGAGAGGATGAGTTGGAAGAGAGTGAGAGTTACTGAAGGTTTGGACTTTTATCAGTGTCCCATGTGCCGTCCCCTCCTTCGTGTAGGACGAATCAGCTGTCGAGATTTTTCGAGCGGGAAGATTCCTTTGTCCGGTTAGACACGCCCACTCGAATGAGTCATGATTGACTTTAACTTGAGAGGATTTTCTCCAGACATATGAACTTATAAAACAATGCGCATCACTGAATTCTGCTATCGGAATTCAACTCCGTTAGCTGGAGAGGATTACAGAGATATCAAAAATAGAATATAGGCTTTGTAGCAATGCAAAGATACATTATTATGCATTTGTATAGGCATTTGCAGTTCTATTAATGTTACAAATAGGACATGTATGCTTTCCTATGGTTTACACACACCTCTTAACACACAAATTTATATATTTAGTACATTTAAGAGTGACTTTATGGGTAAAAGTCCTTTTCTGTAGGGGGTTTCTGTTTCAAAGTCCAGAGTGTGTTTGTGTGTGTGTGTGTTGGAATGTTGCGACCCTGTTATCTCATGCATAGGGCTGGATAGCTCTGTGGTCAAATTTTATGACCTGCCAATGAGCTCGGGTTACGGAATGCGATTCTACTGGGAGAACATTCTTCAAAAATACATTTCAGATCCAAACACTCGAAGATCATAACTATATGATCAAAACAACATTAATCACACATGCATACAGGAAGTTCAGATACCAGTCTGAGTTACATACATTAAAGGATGTTGGTGTGTGTGTGTGTGTGTGTGTGTGTGTGTGTGTATGTGTGTGTGGAATGTCACGAGTCTATAAAAGTCACAGGGAGTCCATGCTGAAATGGGGGTTTTAGAGGGGATTCTCCCAAAACAGGGTTTCCTTATGTGACTCAAATGTCCCTCGGGGGAGCCACAAAGATGCAATTTTGACCGTTCAAGCAGACTTGGAGACGCCATGAACAACTCGTTGTCTGTTTGGAGATCAGGATTTACTAATTTGAACAGCATGTGACCGCATGTCATAGTCATTGTCGTTACATATTCCTTCAGAAAAATTTATTATTAATTAATAATTTGTATTGAATGGGAACCGGAACCGAAACCGGAATCGTTTGGCGGAATCGGAACCGGAACCGGAAAATGTCTTACAATTCCCAACCCTAGTTTTGAGACAGTGGAAGGAACTCAGTACGTCAGGATTATTCACAGCAGGCAGGTTAAAACCTGTCAGCTGTGTTTGAGTCCGGAGCACATCATCAAAGACTGTCCGAACTTTATGTGCTTCAAATGCGAGGAACAGGGCCATTTCGCGAGGGACTGCAAAGTTGTCAAGTGCCCGGACTGTTTTAAAGTTTTAAATAAGTGTGAATGTTGGATGGAAGGAGGAGAAGAGGAGACACAACAGGAAGAAGAGGAGGGGAGGCAGATGCAGAATGAAACTAATGAAACAAATGAATCAACTGAGTCAGAAGAACAGCAAAAGGAAGAAGTGGAAGGAGAGGAGATCGAAGAAGAGCCTGATGAGGACAATGAACAGGAGATTGGAGGTGAGGAGGAGGAGATGGAACACGAGAGACGGACACAAATGGACACCTCAACAAAGACAACGGAACAGTGGAACAGAAAGGGATATGAAAGGAGTAAAAGATTGAAAAAAGACAGAGAAAAAGAAAACAGACAAGAGGGCAAAAGAAAGGACAAGGAATTGTGTGGAGTGACAAGAAGAAGAACGCAGAAGGTAACACCCAATCTAGAAAATGCCAAAAGATTTATAAGAAAAGAAAAAATCAAATGTATGAACAGATTTTAGGTTTTAAAATGTATCGAAGAAGAAGAAGAATTGTGAAATGATGTCTTTTAAACTCTTACTAATTTTATTTATGGTTTTGAATTTGGTGATTTTAAATGCAAGAGGTCTACTGAATAGGTAGTAATAATTTTGAAAGAGTAAAAGAGTTGTGTAAAGAAGATGTTATTGTATTACAGGAAACAAATTGGAAAGATGAAATTATGGAAGATTTAAAAAAGAGGTGGGGTGGAGAAATATATTTTAATAATGGGGATGGAAGAATTGGAAGAGGAGTTGCTATTTTAGTAAGAAAAGAGAAGGATATTGAGGTTAAAGAAATATATGATGATGGAAAAGGAAAATGTATTGCTGTTGAAATAAGATATGAAGATTCCCCTTCAGGGAACTAGGGTTACAAACGTTCCCCTTCAGGAACTTCCGCTGCGTGTAATTGCAGTGGGAACGCAATACCCACGTCCCCATATGAGCAAGTCCCTGTTGTGTGTGATTAGGGAGCACAAACTGACGAGAGAACCTGCGCCCCAGGAGTGGAGCCAAAATCAAGACTATAAAACCTGACGAAAGTGTGCGGTGAGGACCAGCCTGCCGCATCACAAACGTCCTGAAGAGAAACTCCTGAAAGGAGAGCTTTAGAGGCAGCCATACTCCTAGTGGAGTGAGCCCGTACAGCCAAAGGTGAAGGCTGACCGGCCGACTCGTAAGCAAGTGAAATGGCCTCGACCACCCACTTGCTCATTCTCTGTTTAGAAGCGGGACCCCCCTTGTTGGGAGACCCAAAGCAAACAAACAACTGTTCAGACTTCCTCCACAGGGCAGCTCTGTGGACATAAGCATCTAGGGCCCTAACCGGGCACAGCAAATTAAGCTTCTCCTGGTCTGACGTCAGAAATGGAGGAGGACAAAAAGCCAGCAGTATGACAGGCCTAACTACAGTAGTTGGAACCTTTGGAACATAACCTGGCCTAGGATAGAGGAAGGCCTTAGCCATGCCAGGTGAGAATTCCAGGCACGAGGGAGCAACCGAGAGTGCCTGAATTTCTCCAATCCTCTTGAGAGACGAAATAGCAAGCAGAACAATTTTTTTTAGAGTAAGGAACTTCTCGGAAACCTCTTCAAGGGGCTCGAAATGAGCTAGGGAGAGCCCCTCTAAGACGATGGCCAAGTCCCATGATGGTACCCTCGTGCATACTGCTGGCCTCAGCCTCAAAGTGCCACGAAGGAAGTGAGATATAAGTGGGTGTCTCCCAAGAGAGACTCCACTCAAAGGGGCGTGGTAAGCAGCAGGGCCGCCACGTACACCTTCAGTGTGGAGTGGGATAACCCCGTGGAGAGACGGGCCTGCAGGAACTCCAGCACTGTACCAACCGGGCAGTTAACTGGGTCCTGTTGGCGCTCTCCACACCAAGAGGTGAAAAGTTTCCACCTCGCGGCATTTAACTTCCTTGTAGCGGGAGCTCTGGATTGGAGAATGGTCTCAACGACCTCAGTCGAGAGACCGGATTCTATGAGCTGAGCCCCCTCAGAGGCCAAGCCCACAGTCTCCATAACTCTGGGCGGGGGTGAAAGATCGACTCACTCGCCTGAGATAGAAGGTCCCTCCTGATCGGAATCTCCAGGGGAGAGCCGTCGAGGAGGGACACAAGATCCGAAAACCATACTCGGGCCGGCCAGAACGAGGCTATCAGGAGTAGGCTGACTCCGTCCCGGCGAACCCTTTCCAGAACTCCTGGGAGCAGAGCGATCGGGGGAAAAACATACAGGCGTGACCTCGGCCAAGCCTGTACCATAGCGTCCAACCCCAACGGGGTGGATGGCTGAGTGAGAACCACAGTGGACAGTGTGATGTCTCCCTTGAAGCAAATAGGTCTACCTCGGCACGACCGAAATGTTCCCAAAGGAGCTCCACCACCTCGGGGTGAAGTCTCTATTCCCCGGGCCTCAGCCCCTGCCTCGACAGGATGTCTGCCCCCCGATTCAGATACCCCGGGAGATAAATCGCTCTCAAAGACAGAAGTTTTCCCTGAGACCATAGAAGGATCTGACGGGCTAGCTTGTATAATGGACGCGACCGCAGACCCCCCTGATGGTTTATGTAAGAGACCACTGATGTGTTGTCTGAGCGGACAAGCACATGGTGGCCCCTCAGGTCTGGGAGAAAGTGTTTCATAGCCAGTTTATGTGCCACGAGAGATGATGGTCCACTGGGCGACCACTCATGATCGCCCCCCAGCCCGTGAGGGAAGCATCTGTCGTTAGCGTTATGCGACGACAAGGAGCCCCCAACACGGGACCTTGGGACAGGAACCAAGGGTCTTTCCACACAGTCAGGGCGCGAAGACACCATCGCGAACTCATGATCGTGCGGAGCGGATTTCCCCTCGGGGAGAATCCCTTGGTTCTGAGCCACCACTAAAGCGGTCTCATGTGCAATAGGCCAAAAGGAATAACGTTGGACGCTGCTGCCATGAGACCTAACAGTCTCTGGAACTGTTTCACAGTGAGTAACTGGCCTAGCTTGATCTGATTTACTGCAGCGAGAATCGAAGCAATACGAGCAGGGGAAAGTTGTGCCTGCATTGTCGTCGAATCCCACGCCACACAGAGAAAAGTGGATCTCTGTACTGGAGAAAGCACACTCTTCTTGGCGTTGAGCCTCAACCCCAATTTCTTGATATGAGCGAGAACGACATCTCGATGCCGAACCGCCTGAGACTGCGATTGAGCTAAAATCAACCAATCGTCGATGTAATTCAGAATGCGGATGCCCTGTAAACGCAGAGGAGCTAGAGCCGCATCCATACATTTCGTGAACGTTCGGGGTGAGAGTGCTAGGCTGAACGGAAGAACCCGATACTGGAACGCTTCGCCCCCGAAAGCGAACCTCAGGAACTTCCGATGTTGAGGAAGAATAGACACATGGAAGTAGGCGTCCTTCAGATCTATCGTGACAAACCAGTCCTCGGACCTGATTTGTGACACAATCTGTTTGAGAGTGAGCATCTTGAACTTGAGCTTCCCTACAGTGCAATTTAGAAGACGCATATCTTAAATCGGACGCAACCCCCTGTCTTTCTTTGGAACAATGAAGTATCGGCTGTAATAACTTGACTCCCTGCTGGAGGGAGGAACCCGTTCTATGGCTTCTTTTTGTAGAAGAGTCATAACCTCCTGTTCCATTACCAGAACCTGCTCGGGGCCCACCACTGTGGGTAGAACCCCACTGCATCGAGGCTGACGAGACCTGAATTGAATTGCGTAACCTCTTTCGACCGTGTGCAGGACCCACTGAGATACGTTGGGAAGATTTTTCCACTCCTCCAAAAAATCTACTAAGGGTATCAGCCTCTCGAGGCTGGCCTCTGGTTGAATATTCTGAGTGACAGACACAGCGCCCTGTAACGGCGCATTGGCAGGGAACGACTGGTCTGACCACTCCAGAGCCCTCCTCAGAGGGGGCGAGCGTCCCTCGGGAAAACACTCGCAGGGTCCTTCTACGCCCTGTTTCGGCAGGGTTAGTAGAGCAGACCCCTGAGGGCACCGGGAGAGACAGGGCACCCTTAAGGGAGGTGAACACAAGTCTCTCTCCCACAGAGCGAGACTGGCTCTGAGGGACCACCCTCAGAACCACCGCTGTGAGCGTCAGGACTTTTTAGACGCGGCCTTCTTGGCGATAATGACTGTCCTCAGATCAGCCCTACCCCGTGAAGGTCGCGTGTGAGAGCGCCCCGACTCGTCCCTCCAGTTTCTCTGTGGAGGAGCACGAGACGCGACGCTCTGCTTTTGCTGCGCTCTCTGTTTTGATGAGCTGCTTGGCTGCTGGGACTGCCCTCGCTCAGCAGTCCCAGGAATTCTCACTTTTAGGGGGATAAATTTATGAAATGCAGCCGCCTGCTTCTTTTCTTCCTGAAACCTCTCAGTGACATAGTGTAAAGCATCACCGAAGAGGCCCGCAGGCGACATGGGAGCATTTAAAAGAAGAGATTTATCTTTTTCTTTCATAGATGTCTGGCTCAACCATAAATGCCTCTCCGTGGCCACTAGGGCTGCCATAGACCGGCCGATGGATTTTGCGGTCTCCTTGGTGGCCCGGAGAGTGAGATCAGCTGTCTGTCTGAGGTCATTAATAGTCTCTACAGAAATAGGGCGGGGCCCGTCTCAACCTCGTCGGTGAGATCCATTTGCGAACCCCAAGTCAAGCGCCGCCACTCTGCCTCGACAGAAGCGGGACCCGAGCCTTGGGGAGCGCGCAGCGAACCGCCCTCCTCGAAGAGCGATCGCCGAGAGCGTAGCGTCCTTAAGGGAAGACACTCGCAATGCTCACAATCAGCCCCCTCGAGAGCTGACTGGGCATGCTGCACTCCCAAACAAGCAACACATAGTCTGTGATGTATCGAGTACAGGGGGGAACACACTTCCTATATTGTTGCTCGCTCGTCATTTTGACGGTCATATTGGTTTTTTTATATATGTGAAAATATATAGTGAAAAACTCCTGCCTAGTAAATACTAGAAACAGACAAACACGAAATAGACAGATTCAAACACACACAGAGCGCTGCTGAAGTAACAGAAGCTGTCTCGCTTGTGATCTTGGGGTGTTAGAAGTAGGGATCGAAAAATTTATAGAAGAAGAAAGAGAGGATGGGATGTACCTAGAAGATAAAGGAATATGGTGGGAAACTGTAAAATATGAAATAAAGAAATACTCAATAAAATACAGCAAATTGGTTCAGAGCGTTAAAAAAGCTAAAGAAAAAGATATAAGGAAAACATTAAAAGAAGAGTTAAACAAGAGAGATATACAAAACGTAATAGTTATGGAAGAAAATCTAAACAAAATAGAGGAGAGTAAATGTAAAGGAGCAAGTTTGAGAAGTAAAGCAAAATACATGGTTGAAGGAGAGAAATGTACAAGATTTTTCTTTAACTTAGAAAAAAGTAAAGGACGAGCAGAAAGGATAAAAGAAATAAAGGTCAAAGATGGAGAACTAGTGATGAAGATAATATACAAAAGAAAGGGGGATAAAACACTTTTACATTTTTTTTGACCAATCACCATGTTAAACACGGATTTAAAGATTTTAGCAAAGGTTTTAGCAAATAGATTAAAGAACGTACTACCAAGCATTATAGAAACAAATCAGGCATATGGAGTAAAGGGAAGAGACATAGCAGAAACAACAAGCAGTGTAAGAGATATAATAAGTTATATACATGGAGGAAAAAAGAATGGTTATGTTATTAGCTTAGACTTCGAAAAAGCCTTTGACAGAGTAGAACATGTTTTTTTATTTTCAGTTTTAGAGAAATTTGGGTTTGGGGAAAGTTTTATTAAATGGATAAGAATTTTATATAAGGATACATTAACAGAAGTGAAATGCAATGGATTTTTAAAGGTGAACTAAGTAACTTTTTTACCTTAACTGAACAGCTTCGGAGTCATTGGGATGGTTATATTACTTATTTCGGGTTGAATGGTGGTCGTTTCGCACCCCCCTGGTGCCCGTGAGCGGAAAAAATCCGCACTTGCAACTTTGAGCCGGCAGGCCGCCGGCCGCCGCGTCAGGAAGTATTGCGTGATATCAGGTCTCGCGATGTAAACAATTGCTTTACGGCCAAAAGAAATCTGCTAACATGAGGTCATTATTGCGCTCCCTCACGCTGTTCGAACCCGAATGAAGAAGACGTTTTAAAGAATGTCCCATCTGCTTTGAAGTCATTGATCTACTAGCCTCTGGTGTCTGAGAATCGCCAACGAGTTTTTACAACAGTGTTGTCAAATACCTATTCCGAAGCTGTGGGGGAGCTCTAGAGAGAAACCTGCGAGCAAAAAGCGAGAATACAGCGAAGAAATCCCGAAACTACTGAGCCCTGCTTTAACAGAACCTTTTGCTATTTCAAGGTCAATAAGACAAGGGTGCCCACTATCAGCTCAATTGTATTCGCTGGTAGCGGAACCTTTAGGGTTGATAATCAAAAAGGAAAATGAAATAAAAGGAATAGAGATGGATGAAGGGAAGGAAATAAAGAAAATATTTTAATATGCAGACGATACAACAATAGTAGTTAAAAATGAACAAATTGTTAAACATGCAATGAAAAAAGTAGAATGGTACTGCCAAAGTTCTGGAGCAAAAATAAATGAGGAAAATACAGTTTACATGAGATTTGGGAAGGTACCGGTTTTAACAGGATGCTTCAGCTTTACCCAAGTACAAGAAATAAGGATTTTAGGAGTGGTTTTAGGGGGAAATGAAAAAAGTATATGAGACATTATGTGGGAAGAGTTAGTAGTGTAAGGACTGATTTTCCTGCTAAGACCAAACTCACCCTGCAATAAAGCCATAAAACACACCCTGGACAAAAGATAGCAAAGACAGAGCACAGGACAGACCTTATCTCTGCATCCCCCTCTCCCTCCTCCCTTCTTCTTCTCGTGAGTCAAGTCACCAAAAGTTCACTAAGAATGTCTTTATCACATATGATGTATCTTGTGAATCTATTGTTTTTCCTTTTCATGTTTGGTATCATTTTAAGTGTATCTGTGCGATTGGTAAAATGGTCTTAATTTCATTGCAGTCATTGGTTTAATGAGAAAGATTGAGAACTTAGGAGAATCCTGTTCTCCTCTCTGGGTGATGTTTCTTCAAGATATCTCCCGAAACCAGGAGTTACCCCCTGGGGTACATGAATTGACCCAAAACAACTCTAAACAATGTTTGTATAACCCTTTTTTTCTGGTCTGGGTATTTAAGGGTGGGTGACAAAGCAGTCTTTGGGACCCTTTACCAGGATCATCCCCCATACAGTGCTGTTTCAGTGTTTTCCCGTTGGAAAGCACTGACACACCACTGTGTGTCTCTGTCAGGAATGCATTGCTTACTTTTAAGGCGCTTTCACACTGGCAGTTTAGTGCGGACCGGGGCACGGTTCGCATGAAAAATCGCTAATGTGAACGCTGTCATCGGACCCGGGTGCGCACTAGAGTACCGAACCCGAGACTACCTGGAGGAGGTGGTCTGAGCTCGGTTGCTCCCGAACCGTGGTGCGGTTCGCGTTAATGTGCAAGCAACACGGACTCGGGTGCGCGCTTGTTCAGGAAGTATAGTATCCCGCGCATGCGTATCACTGTCGATATCATTGTTTCCTCACACACGACAACCATGAGTGGCAGGGGAACGTTGTGGGACACTGAAGAGGTGATGTCTCTCACTATGTTGTGCATAATAGCACCAAAAAAACAGACAAATTACAGCTATGCTCAGTCGAGTTGTATTATCCATGCATTTTCCGTGTGCGTTTGCGATGACGTAAGATCACTGCAAACGCACCTGGGTTCGATACAACTAATTGAGTGTGAAACCAGACCAACGCTGCGGGGGGCGCCGGGAACGAGCGCACTCGGGTTCGGACCGCAGCAAACGAACCCAGTGGAAAAACGCCCTTAGAGTCATCTTTGAGTAAATTATGTCATGTATTTATTATTTCTGAATTGGCTTTTAATCACTTGTGTAATTGGCATGGTACATTTTTACCTGACAAATAAATGTTACATCTTGATTCATTCTGCATTTTTCAGAAATCATTATTTCCAGTAGATTAAAGTGCAGTCTGGTGTTTCCGCAAATCTCTGTCCAGGATAGATCAAACCGAAGGCACTATGAATGGAGCATGGCGCACATCATAGGGAGACCTTCTGATTTCTGACTATCACTGACTTAACACGTTGCAAGCTCGCAACTATAAAAAAAATTACACCTTTGTTATGAGTCAGCAGTGAGCGGCCGCTTAGGGTAAAACAGCTGCACTGTATCCTCTGACTATTTCAGGACTGGCTATTTTGTGATCGTGAGCGCACATTCGCGACGTGACGTCTCAAAGTGACACTGGGACTTTAACCCCCTGGGGTCGGCGGTATCGCCGGCGATACCAGCTCGCTTTTTTTTTTATCAGTGTAAAAGAGACTCATAAATACTCTATTGACTTTGATTTTCCATAGGAGTTTCATACATCAATCGATCCTGTTAAGTGTGTATTTTTTTTGTGTATACTCACAATAAAAACAAAGTGTTGTGCTTTTTGCCAAATAAAGAAAAATAAACACGAAGCGAGTTCTGCCTTCTCTCTGTCAGTGTAGTCCATTCTGAAACGCGTCCGAAAATGAACCATAACTCAGCGAATACTCAGTCAAACAGTCACACAGGCATGAAGCTTGAATTTTCTTCTTTTAACCCTCTGGGGTCTGAGGGATTTTGGGGTCCTTGAGATTTTCTGACATGCCCTGACATTTGTGCTTTTTTCAGTTGCTTATAAACATATTAATGGCAAAGGTATAATTACACTCTATTTAGCACAAACAGGGCTACCATAATATGTGAGCAACATGCATGTACATGTTTGTATTTTTGAGAGAATAATGTTTATGCATGGTTATTGAAAAAACTAAAAACTAAAGTTTCTGAAATAAGGCCACAAAACACATACTAAATATGTGACAATAAGACTTTTGACTAATGGATGTCGTTGCCTAGAGTTTTTTCTTCAAAATGATGTGAAAATCATCCTGCCCTTATCATTCACATAACACAATACATTGATTTAAATCTTGTAAAACACTTTTTGTTTGTAAAGGCAATATGCGCAAGGGGCGTCAACCATTCAACAGCATCATGCATATGTAGTGGTTCACACCTGAGGAGACAATGGGGCCCGCATACTTAATAAGCCATTCATTCAGGTGTGTCACCTATAGCCACAAGAAAGAATGCAAGAGCAATATATATATATATATATATATTATATATATATATATATATATATATATATATATATATATATTCTACCAAATTGGTTCACAGTTGGAAGCATGTCAATTTTTTTATTTTATTTTTTTCACAAATTTTGCTTGCAAATTGTATAATATCCAAGGAAAACATATCTAGTAATTGTGCAGTTAATTCTCATACTGTATTTTCAGTTTTGGAATATGTATCCTCTCCCCAAATTTGTCAATAATAAAACACAATAAAAATTATTTAAAGAAAAGGCTTATATTTACCTTTTAAAATTTGTTTACATCTACCTTGTAAATATATTTTTTTTTATTAAAAAGGTTACAATTACAACAACAATTGAAGTGTAATCTTTCTTTGTAAAAACTAAAGTATACATTTTATCATACATATTTCAATGTTAAGGATTCATTACTTCGAATATTCATGGGTTTCATCAGGTCCCTTTCCACAGGTGTATAAAATCAAGCACCTAGATTATGAATGCAGACTGCATTGTGCTTGATTAATACACCTGTGGAAAGGGACCTGATGAAATCCATGAATAGCCTACATTGACAAAACATACTATATTTAACATATTAGCAAAAATTGGCAAACAAAAGCTTATTTGAAGTGGCAGATATTTTACAGTAAAAATGTGTAATCTATCCAAAACTAATCAACGTAATGTTGTCTTTCATTTGTCTGTAACATAGGTCTTTCGTTTTTATTATAAGGAATATAAATGTTAATTTGCAGTTTAATACGTTGCTTATACAAATACATTTTATTTCAACATATTTCAGTCGATTTTTACTCAGTATAGCAAAATAGTTTGCTAAAAGCAGATCATTCATTCACACACAGAAACGCAATTCAAATTTAAACCGCCTTTTTGCGAGTTGTGGTAAACAGCGCATCTCTGCCGTTCATTCATTCACACAGAAACGCGATTTACTTGAGAATGAAAAAAAAACTTACTACAGTATTCCATCCGTTGCTCCTCGAAATACCAGCACTTCTGAGGTACGTTTTCCATTATTATTCCTCACAGCGCTGCGAGACAGTGTAGTACAAGTACACTGATCTGAATAAACTTGATGTGTTTTCTCGAGCTGATATGTGGGCGTTCACAGGTTTGTATGGGATCGTCTCAGTCATTTGCGTTTGAATAGCGCGCACTCTCCGTGGGCGGGGCCGATTAAAACGTAATGAGCTGAGATGAGCTCGACTGGAATCGCTCTCTTTTAATACAGATTTCACAAGATGAGAATATTTGTTTTTTAAATAAATTACTTCATTTAAAAGAAGAGAATTCAAGCTTCATGCCTGTGTGTCTGTATGCCTGTTTGACTGAGTATTCGCTGAGTTATTGTTCATTTTCGGACGCGTTTCAGAATGGACTTCACTGGCAGAGAGAAGGCAGAACTCGCTTCGTGTTTATTTTTCTTTATTTGGCAAAAAGCACAACACTTTGTGTACTCACAATAAAAACATTTAACAGAATCGATTGATGTATGAAACTCCTATGGAAAATCAAAGTCAACAGAGTATTTATGAGTTTCTTTTACACTGATAAAAAAAAAGCGAGCTGGTATCGCCGGCGATACAGCCGACCTCAGGGGGTTAAATGAAGTAATTTTTATAAAAAACAAATATTCTCAGTTTATGTAATATGAATGAAAAGAGAGAGATGTCAGTCGTTCTCTTCTCAGCTAATTATTTTTAATGTGACTCCGCCCACGGAGAGCATGCGCTATTCAAACGCAAATGTGAGGCGATCCTGCAATCCTGTGAAACGCCCACATCAGCTGGATAACACACACACCGCGAGTTCACTTTCAGACTGTACTTTACGACGCTGTGAGGAATAATACCTGGAAAATTTACCTCAGAAGTTCTGGAAGTTTCATTTCGAGGAGCAACAGATCCGGCTGAGGAATAGGTCAGTTCTATGCTTTGTTCTAATCGCAAGTGTCTGTACACGCAAAAAGACTGTTTAAATATGTATTGCGTTTCTGTGCATGAATGAATGAATGCACAAATGCGCGCTGTTGTGTAGCTACAACAGCTGGCAAAAATACTGTTTCAAAATGAATCGCGTTTCTGTGTGTGAATGAATGAACAGCTTTTAGCAAAGTCTATTGCTATACTAAGACGAGTAAAAATCGACTACAAAAATCGGAGAGATTATAAAGTTTTTACTGTGAAATACTGCCACATCAAATAAGCTTATAATGTTGCCAATTTCTGCTCATGTGTTAAATATATATATATATATAATATATATATATATGTTTTGTCAAAAATAATCAACTAAGATGTTATTGTCACGTTTCTGTTCTGTCTGAGTGTTTGTGTCTCTGATCACATGTCTGTCTTTGTTCTGTTTTCCCGCCACTCCTTGGTTTCCACAGCAACTGTCATTTAGTTCATCTGTCACACCTGGTTCCTCGTTAGTCTTGTCAGCTGTGTCTTGTTTCCCTGATCTGTTCTCCCTTGTATTTAAACCCTGAGTTTTGCCTTGTTCAGTGTCGGTCAATGTTTTATGTTAGGCTTTCTTTGCCTGAGCACATGCTCCCTGTTCCTTGTTTTTGTGAGATTGTGAATTAAAACCTTGGATTACTTCATCTGCGAGTTTGCCTCCTACTTCATCTACCCTGCAGCCTGACAGATTGACCGACCAAAAAAGAAAAAGATGGAGACATGGAGGCAGGCCTTTGTGGGAACCCGCCAAGCTGTGTTCCGGGGTATCCGTGGAGGTCACAGGGGAGGATATGGGCGATATATCTGCACAATCGAACCTATCTCCAGGGATGACTTCTCTGATCTCCCTCCTCTCATCAGTCCAACCGAGCCTGCACTTCACGCCAGTCCAGCCGAGCCTGCACTTCACGCCAGTCCAACCGAGCCTGCACTTCACGCCAGTCCAGTCGAGCCTGCACTTCACGCCAGTCCGGTGGTCCCGAGTCCAGTTCCGATCGCCTGCCCGCCAGAGACTGAGCACGCCGCACTTGAGTCTGCTCTGGAAGACACAATGCTCATAGTGGGGTCCATGGCTGTTTTGTGTGTGTGGGCAGCACACCCTTCGCCGCTGGTTCCGTCCAGCTCAGAGCCCTCTTCGCCGCTGGTTCCGTCCAGCTCAGAGCCCTCTTCGCCGCTGGTTCCGTCCAGCACAAAGCCCTCGCCGCTGGTCCTGCCCAGCACAAAGCCCTCATCGCTGGTCCTGCCCAGCACAAAGCCCTCACCGCTGGTCCTGCCCAGCACAAAGCCCTCACCGCAGGATCTGCCCAGCACAAAGCCCTCACCGCTGGTTCTGCCCAGCACAAGGCCCTCACCGCTGGTTCTGCCCAGCACCGAGCCCTCATCGCTGCCCAGCACCGAGCCCTCATCGCTGCCCAGCACCCGAAGGGTCTTCTCCGCCGTGGCCACCCGAAGGGTCCTCACCGCCGTGGCCACCCGAAGGGTCTTCTCCGCCATGGCCACCCGAAGGGTCTTCTCCGCCATGGCCACCCGAAGGGGCTTCTCCGCCATGGTCACCCGAAGGGTCTTCTCCGCCGTGGCCACCCGAAGGGTCTTCTCCGCCGTGGCCACCCGAAGGGTCTTCTCCGCCGTGGCCACCCGAAGGGTCTTCTCCGCCGTGGCCACCCGAAGGGTCCGCACCGCCATGGCCACCCGAAGGGTCCGCACCGCCATGGCCGCCCGAGGGGTCGTCTCCACCGTGGCCACACCCACAGCCTGCTCCGCCCTGGAGGCTTCCTGCCTTGTCTCCATTGCCTTGTCTTCCCCGTCAGCCTCCAGGGCGCCCACCCTCCCACCCCCCCACCCCCCACCCCTTTGGTGTTTCTACGGCGCGAGGACGCGCCTACCGGGAGGGGGGAGTTATGTCACGTTTCTGTTCTGTCTGAGTGTTTGTGTCTCTGATCACATGTCTGTCTTTGTTCTGTTTTCCCGCCACTCCTTGGTTTCCACAGCAACTGTCATTTAGTTCATCTGTCACACCTGGTTCCTCGTTAGTCTTGTCAGCTGTGTCTTGTTTCCCTGATCTGTTCTCCCTTGTATTTAAACCCTGAGTTTTGCCTTGTTCAGTGTCGGTCAATGGCTGCGTTCGAAACCGCATACTTCCCTACTATTTAGTATGGGAAAAAGAGTAGGCGAGCGAAAAAGTATGTACGAATCCAAAAGAGTAGGCGAGAATTACCTGGGTGACGTGATTCGCGAGATTCGGACTTAAGTGCGTTCGAATATGCCTACTTTCCTACTATATAGTAGGCGAAAACAGTACGTGAAGGAAGCAGTACGTTCGAAACATCAGTATTCATAAAAGAGTAGGCGAGAAGTTCCCGGATGGCTTACTGCTTCCACACAGATTTTTGAGTGCTGATCCGTGGATACTCTTCTATCCCAGGAGGCCACGCGAGAGGATAGTGATACGTCATTATCAAACATCGCGGAGATCAGCGACGCGGGTGCTTTCAAATGTGAGTAAACACGGTTCCTTGCGTTAAAATTGCATGTGTTGAACTACTGTAGAGTAAACTGTTGAATTGTTGAAGGTGTAAAGACGTTACACAGTGTAGTATAGTTGTGATTTTGCTGTAAAAACACGTTTTATTATGTATAACGTTAGCTAACAGGGGAGCTCCAGTAAGGACACGTAAGTTACGTCTCTAAAGTGGATTTACATAAACCATATATATCTTAAAGACGCTTATTTTAAATGTCTATTTACATCTGACAGGAAAATCTTCAGTAAGTATTGCAGAAGAGCACATCACAACATGAAATAGACATCTGAGTGATGAATGTGTGCTAGAACAAATCTATATACTAACTTAACATAAGTTGTCTATTTTATTTGTCCATTACTGTTGATAAATTGAGGAACATTTATGTTGGATAAAAAGTTAAAACAACCTCAACATGTAAATGTAGTGTTGCTCATAAATCACAGAGGTAATGTGAATCTTGTCGGGATGTTACAGGGACAGATGAACAGATGTGTGTTTATCCAGTGGAGAGTGGCTCATGAAGCTGAATGCTGCCATCAAAGGCTTTGAGTGAGTATACTACAGACATGAATAACAACAACTATTTAAATATTAAGTTGTAGTTTATTTTAATTATTGTAATTTCAAACAGAGCTATTACAGCACTTTTCTGATTCTTGATTTCTGTGCATTTGCTGCAGATCTTTTGTGGTGGAGCAGGACCTACAAGGAAAGATGATGGCGGCATTTGTGGAAAAAAAACACGTTTTTGTCTTCTAAATAATACTGAAATCAAATGACATTGTGCGGTTAAAATGACAGTTTTTTGTGTTATGTTTGTGCATTTTTGTAGGATCTGAAATGTCAGCAGGCTGGTGTGAGCACTGAGGATGAGGAGCCCAGAGCTGAATCCTGGAGATGGTGCCATGGATGAGTCCCTCCATCACTCCACCTGCCCTTACGAGACCCTCCATCACTCCACCTGCCCTTATTGCCTCAGATTGTGAAGCACAACACAGCACGCAACAACCTCAGGCACGAAGGCACGGCTCACCTCTGGTGGTCAGCTGATTCATCAGAATAAAGCTGCAGAATGGGAACCGCTGTGTTGAGATGGCAGAAGGATGTGGGGTTCAGCGCCTGTAGTCTACATACATGATTGTAGTTTGAATAAAGCTTTGTTTCATGTGTTGACTTGTATATGCATTTGTTTATTGTGTGATGGTGACTTTGATTCATTCTTTTACTAATTTATTAATATTTCTCATTGTTGTCAGTAAATAAAATATAAATATTTAATGAATGCTTTATTTATTGTTTGAATGAAAATGTAGATATGTTCACTATACACATCTAGAGTGTATTCATGCATAGCTATGTCGTATGACATACATTTTGTGTGTTTTATTGAATTATTTTCAGTAAAAATTTATATAATTAAGTATTGGTCAGCATTTATCGTTGTTATTGTTGTATGTTTTGGGGTGGGATAGCAATGCAATTCATTCTGGGGTAATATTAATTTTTAACATTAATGATACTTACATTTTTCGAGTATAAAATCAACAGTTTTCTCCAAAGGCGAATCTTCGCACTCTGCCCTTTGTGCAGACATTACAAACGCTGGAGAAAACCGTTCTAGGTAGGGCTGTTGAGTTACTGATGTTATGAGGTGTGTGTATATATATATATATATATATATATATATATATATATATATATATAGGCCTATATATATATATATACACACACATATATCAATCATGGGTTTGCATACATAATATGAGATTTTATACACAGGAAAAAAGAACCTACAAGGTTGAATATCGTAATATATATTTTCTTAAATAATTAGTTATAATACACTTAAAAAATGCATTTTTTGTTATTTCTAGGCCTGAGGGATGGAACGAGAGTTAAATTCATCAAGAAAAAGAGGAAAACATAAAGCAGTAAGCCACTTTTGCTTGTGGCTGAAAATGTTTGGATATAAAATAAAGAAATTAACAACATATTCAAGAGATGACAATTTGGGGATTTTGTAATAAAAATAAATAATATCGTTAAGGATAAAACAGTGGGTCACATTAGTAGGGTTAAATATAAGAACTTAAATCAACCCTAAATGTATTCACAACATAAATGGGCAGCAGTTTCTTCAAAAAGACCACAAAATGAGCAAGTTTAATCAATATCAAGATATTTACAGATTGTTGTGGCTCTTGTGATAGTGCGTCGTAGGTCACATGATAACGTCAACATGGCAGATGTCCGGTTCGCATTCATACTCAACGAGATCTGGCTAAAAAGTACCTACTCTTTTAGCGCTCGTTAAGTAAGTACTTATTGAAATTAAGTACCTACTCATTGAGTATGCGGTTTCGAACGCAGCCAATGTTTTATGTTAGGCTTTCTTTGCCTGAGCACACGCTCCCTGTTCCTTGTTTTTGTGAGATTGTGAATTAAAACCTTGGATTACTTCATCTGCGAGTTTGCCTCCTACTTCATCTACCCTGCAGCCTGACAGTTATAGTGTTTGTTCCAATGTAGGCGATATTCAAACTAATGAATCCTTAACTTTGAAATACGTATGATAAAATGTATATATATATATACATACATACACACACACACACACACACACACACATATATATATATATATATATATATATATAAAATACTATTTTTGTCAAAAATAAAGTCATCAACTAAGATGTTCCAATGTTGGCTATATTCAAACTAATGAATACATTTGATAAAATGTAGGCCTATAATCATTTTTTTACAAAGAAAGAGTACACTTGAAATATTGTTGAAATTGTAATTTGTTGTAATTGTAAACTTTTTAATAAAACAGCAAAACATATTTACAAGATAGATGTAAGCAAAATCTTAAATGGTCAATATAAGTCTTCTTCTAAATATATATTTTGTCCTCGCATTCATTCTTGTGGCACAGTGAGTGTCACACCTGAATGAATGGCTCATTATGCAAGTAATTACGCATAATGGGTGGGACATTGTATTCTCAGGTGTAAACCACTCCTCCTTCACGCCCCCCTCGCATATTGGCTTTCAAAGCAAAACCTGTCTTACACAATTTAAATCAATGTATTGTTTTTTGTGAACGATAAAGCAATACTATTTTCACATAATTTTGAAGCCAGAACTCGAAGCGACAACATCCATTAGTCAAAAGTCTTATTGACACATATTTAGTATGAGTTTTGTGGTCTTATTTCAGCAACTTTCATTTTTATTTTTTTCAATTACCACGCATAAACATTATTCTCTTAAAAATACAAATATCTACATACATGTTGCTCACATATTATGCTAGCCTTGTTTGTGCTATATAGAGTGAATTTACACCTTTGCCATTAACATGTTTATAAATAACAGAAAAAAGCACAAATGTCAGGGCATGTCAAAACATCTCAAGGGCCCCAAAAACACCTTAGACCCCAGAGGTTAATGAACGAATATTTGAAATTATGAGATGCTCAGAATAATCAAAGATCTAAATTAATTCTTAGTCAATATCTATGATTATTTTCTAATCAGAAACACGATCTAAATTTGATTATCATTGGAAATTGGAGTCAGATTAAAGGGATACTTCATCTCTGGGAAGATGAATGTGTATTTAAAATAGGTAATTTAAGTAGAAGAAATGTGAAGAAATTTTTGAATTTGGAGCTTTCTAGACTGAGAAAAGCCAGAAAATGTATTTTTGGCTTATGTGGATGAAAGACAACAACTCCCAGTATGCACTTGCTTCGCTGCCCAGGGAGGCCACGCCTACCGGTAAGAGAGCGCAGTTGAAAACAACAAGGCTATTAGGCTAGCCTACGTGATGAGTTTGCCAGGGATTTAGAGATCGCCCAAAATGTCTGGGATTCGGCTTTTGCGTTCTACAGTCGCCATTCATTATGTTTACTGTGGCGAGCAGGACGATGCTGAGGGCCGCGGGAGAATGGCGCGAGGCCGGAGGCGTCATTACTGAGGGTCTTGCATCACTCACGGGTCTTGCATCACTCACGGAGGAGCAGGAATTTTCTTAGCAATGGTAAAACGCACATCAACCGATTACTTGTTTAGCGTTCATGTAAACACTACATTCAGACTCACCAATCGGAATGAATTCAGTTAGATTGAAACAAAAGGTGTGCATGTAAACAATGAATGGCGACCGCAGAACGCAAAAGCTGAATCCCGTACATTTTGAACGATCTCGCCCGCCAGACAAGTCCGGGAAAAGGAGGATGGTAACCCCTACTTACTCAGCTTTCTCCTACTATTCAGCTTTCTCCACAGAACAAGAGCCTGCTAGCTTAGCTTCCAAAGAAAGACGGCTGATACTGTGTGTACATTCTGTGAGTGAGATCCCACCCTCTATGGGCGGGCTGAAAACATGCGGAACAACGCCATCTACTGGCTGTCTTTAGCCTCTGGCCAGAAAATCCTCCGATGACGCAAAATGGCGATTTTTGCGTCATCGGAGGATTTTTTCCAGACAAAAAATACATAAATCTCTTGTCTCAGGGGGATATGAGGGTGGAAAGCATGGTAATTCGAAAATACTACAGGTTTTCAACTAATACAAAGCTTAATGCTAAATCCTGAAGTATCCCTTTAAGCGTAGAGCTAAAGTAATATTGAAACTAAATTACAATAAATTAAGTGAACTTCACTGGAGCGCTGAAAAGACATACACGCATTATTCCTTTGCCCACCATTGGATTCCGTCGTTGGGCCAATGGGTGGTCCTTACAGTAGAAGGAATGGAGAGGAGGTTAATATTCTGGAAAAACAGATTTTTAAATTTAAAGGGAAATATTTTAATTGTAAATGTGTTCATGTTGTCTAAGATGTGGTATGTTTTATATGTGAATTCAATACCTACAGTGGGGAGAACAAGTATTTGATACACTGCCGATTTTGCAGGTTTTCCTACTTACAAAGCATGTAGAGGTCTGTAATTTGTATCATAGGTACTCTTCAACTGTGAGAGACTAAAACAAAAATCCAGAAAATCACATTGTATGATTTTTAAAGAATTAATTTGCATAAAGTTTGCAACAAAGAAGATGAAGGTATTTTACATTTGTTTTTATTCTGTGAAAAACTGGAAGAACTTTTCATTGTGATGAAGGAGATTGTGAATGATTTAAGAGGTAAAGAGGAAGATTTTAGTTGGAATAGGATTTTTATGTTGGGACTGAATGAGGAAACGTCTCGGTTACCAATGTAACCCTCGTTCCTTGAAGGAGGGAACGGAGACTTAGTCGATTGTACCGACTGATGGGATCACGCCAGGGAGCCAGATGTCTTCGATATAGTATACAAATCAAGCCAAATGAGCTTTGGCAGGTGCGCAATCCACGCCCCGCCCTGCAGCGTGGGTATAACAGGGAAGTGGATGCACCCACCATTAATTTTTTTCGCTGAGGAGCCAAGCGGAACCCGGTCAGCGGTGGTCCAGTAATAGTGTCAAGGGGACTACGGGGGGGGGGGGAACGTAGCAAGCCGACATGAGCATGCTTGACTCAAGGGTGCCCTCTTTTTGAAGAAAGCACCTGAGAAGCTACTGGCTCAACATGTAAGCTATAAAACCTAGCAAACATATTAGGTGTCGCCCAACTCGCAGCTCTACAAACATCTGCCAGCGAGGCACCCTGCGCCAGCGAGGCACCCTGCGCCAGCGCCCAGGAAGCAGCAACACTCCGGGTGGAGTGGGCATGCAACCCTGGGGGACAAGGTACACCTTGGGTATCGTACGCCATGATGATGGCATCCACTATCCAGTGGGCCAGCCTTTGCTTAGAGACTGCCTTCCCTTTCTGCAGGCCTCCGAAACAAGAGCTGATCTGAGGTTCTAAAGCTTTGCGTTCTGTCCAGATAAGTCCGTAAGGCACGGACTGGACAGAGAAAAGCTAGGGTTGAGTCTGCCTCCTCCAGGGGCAGCGCTTGCAAGTTCACCACTTGATCTCGAAAGGGAGTAGTGGGAACTTTCGGCACATATCCACATAATTACAAGCACGATTCGTCTACCGAGAAAGCGTGCAGGTTCCCTACCCTCTTGATAGAAGTCAGTGCAAGCAAGAGAACTGTCTTGAGAGACAGAATTTCTAACTCCACTCTCCGCAGGGGCTCAAAGGGAGGTCTCTGAAGTGTTGTTAACACCAGAGATAGGTCCCAAGAGGGTATGGAAGAGATGTGAGGAGGGTTCAACCTCCTTGCTCCCTTAAGGTACCTGATGATCAGATCGTGCTTCCCCAGGGATTTCTCACCAACTGCATCGTGATGTGCGGCAATATAGGCAACATACACTTTGAGGGTGGAGGGAGACAGCCCTCGCTCCAACCCCTCTTGCAGGAAAGAAAGCACCGATCCGACCGAACAAACTCGGGGGTTTTCTCCGTGAGAAGAACACCAATGGACGAACAGGTTCCACCTCGATGCATAAGCCAGTCTCGTGGAGGGGGCTCTAGCAGAGATGATAGTGTCTACGACAGCTTGTGGTAGACCCCTCAGAACCTCCACTTCCCGTTCAGGGACCAGACCTGGAGTCTCCACAGGTCTGGACGTGGGTGCCAAATGGTGCCCTGCCCCTGAGAGAGAAGGTCCTGGATGGGTCAGGGAGGGGCTGAAGAGAGGAGTATGAGTTCGGAGAACCAGGTCCGGTTGGGCCAATAAGGGGCAACTAGCAAGACCTGCTCCTCTTCCTCCCTGACTCTGCACAGTAACTGTGGAATTAGGCTCACCAGGGGAAACGCATACTTGCGTAGACCCGTCGGCCAGCTGTGTGCCAGTGCATCCACACCGAGAGAGTCCTTGGTTAGTGAATAAAACAACTGGCAGTGGGTCGTTTCTGGAGAGGCAAACAGGTCTACCTGTGCGGCCCCGAAACGATCCCAGATCAGCTGAACCGACTGGGCGTGGAGTCGCCATTCCGTAGGCTTTATTGAAAGTATTTCAGTGGAACCACCTTCCTGCTCTTGAACGTATCCAAGCAGTTCAGCATCGACTGGACTCGATCCTCCATTAGACGTGCCGTCTGTTTGACCGAGTCCAACTCCATACCGAGAAAAGAGATGCTCTGCCCGGGGGTGAGCTTGCTCTTTTCCCAGTTGACCTGAAGACCCAATAGACTGATATGCTGGAGCAGCAAGTCTCTGTGTTCGCACAACTGTTCCCGCGACTGAGCCAGTATCAGCCAGTCGTCGAGGTAGTTGAGGACACAAACGCCCTGTTCTCTTAAGGGAGAAATGGCCGCCTCCGCGAGCTTCGTAAAGACACGGGGGGACAGAGACAGTCCAAAGGGTAGGACTTTGTACTGATACGCCGACCCTCGAACGCGAACCTCAGGAATGGCTCAGGATGGAGACGTGAAAGTACGCGCCCTTCAGGTCTACCGCCGTAAACCAATCTCCTGGACGGACACATCTGCATATGTCCTTGAGTACTATCATCTTGAACGGGAGCTTGTAAAGGGCCCGATTCAAGATACGTAGGTCCAAGATTGGTCTTAATCCACCTCCTTTCTTTGGCACAATGAAGTAAGGGCTGTAAAACCTTCGCGTCATGTCGGTTACAGACACCGGTTCTATTGCATCCTTCGCCAGTAGGACAGCAATTTCCGCACGCAAGATTGGGGCAGATCTACTCTTCACAACCGTGGAGCGAATGCCAGCGAATCTGGGTGGGTGCCGGTGGAACTGAATCGTGTAGCCGCGTGCAATGGTGCTTAGGAGCCAGCTGGACGGTCTGCAGAGGTCTTTCCAGGATGGCAGAAACCGTACCGGGGGGCTCGTGGCACCACTGACGTACCAGGAGGAGGGCAGCAAAGTGGAGGGCAAGGACCCAACCCGGAGGGCCCTAAGGCGGTCTGGAGGGGGGTCTGTGTACGTATCACATGAACCTGCCTCCACTTGGTGGCATTGAGTACAGTAGGAGGCAAACCTGGGTCCTTGAACCGTACTCGTCTGCCAACTGGCGACACAAGAGGGGATTGAGGTAGGCCAGACTGATCTGGGGTGTCTGATAATCTGAACCTCTTGAAACCCAGGGTTGAGAATTTCTGTCCCTTTGGCGATTCGGGAACCACTGTACTCCGGAGAGACAATGGTGGAACAACAACCGCCAGAGAAACTTTCGTCCCCAACCCTGGGTGGCCTGTATCAGGGACGCTTGATTACTCTTGCCTCCTGGACTGGCAAGATCTGACACAGGCTGGGCAGCCTGCCTACGGCTAGCTCTATGCCGAGGCCCGAGCTGTGGCGGGGGCCTAACAGAGTGACTGCTAGCGGCGACGGGGTGAGAGGCTCAGCAGGCCATCGCGGCAGGGTGTGTCGGGCTTCCTCCACCTGCGACTGAGCTACAGAAGGCTGTTGGGCACCACCCACTATAGCGTCGCCGAACAACCCCGTCTGGGAAATTGGGGAGTCCAGGATCCGAACCTTGTCCGCATCCTCCATATCAACCAGACCGAGCCAATGATCGCGCTGCTGAACCACCAGAGTGGACATTGCCAGACCGATCGCGCAGGTTCCAACACTTGTGCTCCGAAGAGCCAAGTCGGTTGCCTTACAGAGCTCACCCATGAGCTGACAGTCTGGCCTACCCTTTTGCACGTCCTGGAGTGTTTTAGCCTGAAAAAGCTGTAACAAGGCCAAGGCGTGCATAGAGGCGGCGGCTTGCCCACAGGCTCTATAAGCCGCGTCTGACAAAGCAGACAACGACTGAGCCGGATGTAGCGGCCGCCGGACACAGGTGTGCCAGAACAGACCGCTCCACCGGAGGGATCGCCGTATAACCACTCGTCGCGCCGCACTCAAGGGTAGCGAGGGGGGAGGAGCCATCCTGGTCACTTAAGGCAGTAAAGGGTGCCTTCCATGACCTGGTTAGCTCCCCATGCATCTCGGGAAAGAAAGGTACCGTTTCAGCATAGCTGACGACTGTGGATCTGACTCAGGCCATGCTCTACAACCCAGGGGGGACAGCACGGGGGAATCGTCCCCGACAGTATACAGAAGCACTCACTTTCCTCGCCCTTAAACCGACCGTCAGCCAACCAACACAAAGGTTGCTGTGAGAACAGCAGTTAAGAGATTCAGAAGCTCGCGATCACCGCTGCCACACGCTGTAACGTCAGCACTGGGAGAGCTTCCAACAGAAGTGCCGACACACACAGGCTTGTTATTAAAGTACACTTTCAGAGATATCGACATATCAACCGATCGGCTCCGAAGCGAAAATAATGAATGGTGGGTGCATCCACTTCCCTGTTATACCCGCGTTGCAGGGCGGGGTGTGGATTGCACACCTGCCAAAGCTCACTTGGCTTGATTTGTATACTATATCGAAGACATCTGGCTCCCTGGCGTGATCCCATCAGTCGGTACGATCGACTAAGTCAAACGTTACCCGACTGAAAGGGAACCGGGAATAAAAAAGTCATTAATTTGTTGTTAGTCATAGCAAAAAGTGCAATCTGGAAAAGAAGGAATGTAGCGAAATTTCTTAATTTTGTAATTGACTTGTGGTTGTTTTTCATAGGATTGGTTGAAGATTATTTGCATACTTTGTACAAATATTTTAAAATGGAAAATAATGTGGATGTGTTTTTTAAGATTTTTAATAATGATGTAATGAAAATTTTAAAGAAACATAAAATGTTTCTGCCGAAATATGTATTTTAAATAATGTCTAATAGGTTGAATTTGTCATTATGCATTTTCATATTATGTAACAATCTGTAAGAATGATTTACTGATCTGTACATTTTTTTTATAATTTTTTTTTAAAAGAAAGAAAAAAAAGAACGCCCAATCTCGTCTGATCTCGGAAGCTAAGCAGGGTTGGGCCTGGTTAGTACTTGGATGGGAGACCGCCTGGGAATACCAGGGGCTGTAAGCTTTTTAGTTTACTTCACTAATGTTCTAACCTTTTAAATAGCCCGTTTTTGGCAGCAGATTTCGCTTACAGCCATACCACTTTGAGAACTCACAGGAAGTGACGTGGCAGTAGTTGGGAGAGGAAGGCTCTCCTCCATTTTGTGTTTTTTCAATTTTTGTTTGTTTGTTTTTTACTGTTTTTTTGTTTGTTTTTTTGGCTTTTTATTTAATTTTTATTTTAACCACCTAACAGCAGCATATCGCTGTCTGGAGGGTGGTTGATCTTTTCTTTTCTCCAAATGGACGGATTATCTGGTATCGACTCGGAACTGGCTGGAGAGACACGAATGGCAAACGACACTGGACTGGCTCGAGGAACACGCACGGAAAACGACACTGGACTGGCAGGAGGAACACGCAAGGCAAACTACATTGGACTGGCTAGAGGAAGACGCACGGCAAACGACAATGGACTGGATAATCGACCACGAGTCCGACTTGCGGATGTGCCGCTGTGGGGCTGGAGTGGCGGTCGGGTGCTGTGTTGGCATGTGGAGAGCGTGGTGTCTCGATGGATTCGGCATGTTTTGCCGGAGGGGCCTGTGGCGAATCATCTTCGGTGTGCACGATATTTCCACCGTAATGGAATTGACGCGCAGAATCTTCGCCCTGTCCCATTTGGACGTGGACAGCCGTTGGAGATTATGGTCGTCGAAAGATCAGCTATAAGGTTGGCTTTGATAAATGTACGCTCTCTGAAAAACAAGTCTTTTATCCTAAACGAGTTTATTAGAACTCGGGATCTAGATTTTGCTTTTATTACGGAAACTTGGATGAACACTGTCAATACATACGTTTTGGGAGAAGCCGTACCAAATAACTTCTCAGTTTTTAATTCTCCTCGACAAATAGGAAGGGGTGGAGGACTGGCTTCTATTTTTAAGAACAATTTTATTTGTACCGTACTTCAATTTGAGCAGTTTTCAAGCTTCGAACTCCAAGCTTTTGAAATTCAATCAACGACACCTGTCCTTTGTGCGGTTATTTACCGACCACCGAGAGCAAATAAGGACTGTATTTCAGAACTGGCTGCCTTCCTATCTGACATTGTTTTAAAATACGATCATATTCTAGTAATGGGGGATTTGAATATTCATGTATGTTGTCCATCAAACCCCTTAGCAAAAGATTTTATAAATCTTATTGATTCCTTTGGGTTCCAACAAATGGTGAATGGCCCTACACACAATCATGGCCATACTTTGGACTTGATATTATCATTTGGCCTAGTTGTCAAGGACATTATCATTGAGGATTTTGTGTTATCTGACCATAATCCGATTTTATGTACTGTTTCTCTTCCCTGCCAGCCGAGAAAACTTTGTGCAGCTACAAGATTGTGTCGTCCTCTAATACCTAATTCGCATGTAGATTTTAATGTGTCTTTTGTGGAGAAGTTGCAGTATAGAAACGTGGATTTATTATCTCCACATCTTGGTGTAGAAGAAACTATTAATAGTTTTAATATTATATGCACAGAAACACTAGACTGTATTGCACCTTCGAGACAGGTGAGCAAAAAAAAAAAGTCTCCCCCTTGGTATAATGAACATGTTAAATCGGTGCGAAGAGAGTGTAGAAGATGTGAACGTAAATGGAAGAAAGACAAACTACAAATTTCGTATGAAATGTTAAGAGACTCCTTGGGTAAATTCCAACAGGCTGTGAAAACTGTTAGGTTCAGATTTTTCGCAGACATTATTGAGAAGAATCGTCAAAACTCAAGAGTCCTTTTTTCAACAATTGATGTATTTCTAAACCCTAGATTAGAGGTCCCTGGAGTTATACCTATGGATTTATGTGAGAATCTTTTGGAGTTCTTTGTCGGACGTATATCGGACATCCGAAGGAATATACAACAATGTTCATATGAGCCTATGGATATACCTGTAACTCATGCTGTGTTGTCTGATTTTGAGCCTATTTCCTTATCCACACTTTTAGATATTGTTTGTAAGTTAAAGCCGACAGTCTCTCCACAAGATATTGTTCCTACATTACTATTTAGGAAAGTTTTTGAATTGATTGGTCCATTTGTATTATCAATAATTAAAGCAGCACTCAGTAGCTTCGGGACTTCTTCGCTGTATTCTCGCTTTTTGCTCGCAGGTTTCTCTCTAGAGCTCCCCCCACAGCTTCGGAATAGATATTTGACAACACTGTTGTAAAAACTCGTTGTTGATTCTCAGACACCAGAGGCTATAGATCAACGACATCAAAGCAGATGGGACATTCTTTAAAACGTCTTCTTCATTCGGGTTCGGACGGCGTGAGGGAGCGCAATAATGACAGCATTTTAGCAGATTTCTTTTGGCCGTAAAGCAATTGTTTACATCGCGAGACCTGATATCACGCAAGACTTCCTGACGCAGCGGCCGGCGGCCCACCGGCTCAAAGTTGCAAGTGCGTATTTTCCGCTCACGGGCACCAGGGGGGTGCGAAACGACCACCATTCAACCTGAAATAAGTAATATAACCATTCCAATGACTTCGAAGCTGTTCAGTTAAGGTAAAAAAAGTTACTTAGTTCACCTTTAATAAGAGTCTATTGTCTGGAATTGTTCCAACTTATTGTAAACATGCTATAGTGCATCCGTTGCTGAAAAATACAAACTTAGATAAGAGTGTGCTATGCAATTATAGACCAATCTCAAAGCTTCCCTATCTAGCGAAGATCCTGGAGAAAACAGTCTTTATCCAACTTGAGTCTTTCCTTACTGACAATACTATCGGTGAAGTTTTTCAGTCGGGGTTCAAAAAACAACATAGTACAGAATCTGCATTATTAAAAGTATTTAACGACGTTTTTATGGCCACAGACACTGGGGACGTGACCTTACTTCTACTATTAGATCTTACAGCAGCGTTTGACACAATTGACCCCAATATTTTAATTTCACGCTTGGAAAACTATGTAGGTATTCGAGGTGTTGTCTTAAATTGGATTAAGTCCTACTTCCAAAATAGACGTTTTTCAGTGCAAATGGGAGAAATGTACATCGAGCTCAGCGCCTTTATCATGCGGTATTCCACAAGGATCTATTTTAGCACCAGTCTTTTTTTCTCTTTATATGCTACCTTTAGGTCAGATCATGAGTAAATATGATGTCTCCTTTCACTGCTATGCAGATGATACTCAGTTGTATCTACCCTTAAAACCAACTGTCCCTGCTGCTGTTGAAAGGCTGGCAGAGTGTCTTGGGGAGATTAAAGGGTGGATGTCTGCAAATTTTTGGTGTCTAAATGAATCAAAAACTGAAATGATTTTATTTGGTCCCTCAGAGTCCGCTGATACATCTAAAATTAAATTGGGCACACTATCCCCTTATCTGAGGTATCAAGTAAAAAACTTAGGTATAATCTGCGATAGTGCACTGAAATTTGATAAACAGATAAATCAAGTAGTCAAAATGAGTTTTTTCCAATTAAGATTAATCGCTAAAATTAAGTCCTTTGTAACACAGAAGGACCTGGAAAAGATAGTTCATTCATTTATTTTCTCAAGATTGGACTATGGTAATGCACTGTATTATGGTATTCAACACAAAAGCTTAAACAGACTGCAACTAGTCCAAAATGCGGCCGCAAGGTTACTGACAGGCACTCGGAAAAATGAGCATATCACCCCTGTATTAACCCTCTGAGGTCGACAAACGCGCCCGCGCGTTTTGCTGGATTTTTTTCAGTTCAGTTCAAAAGAAATTAATTTTGCTCTGTTGACTTTGATATTACAAGCAAGTTTCATACATCAATCGATTCTGTTAAATGTGTATTATTTTTGTGTATACTCACAATAAAAACAAAGTGTTGTGCTTTTTGCCAAATAAAGAAAAATAAACGTGATGCGAGTTCTGCCTTCTCTCTGTCAGTGAAGACCATTCTGAAACGCGTCCGAAAATGAACAATAACTCAGCGAATACTGAGTCAAACAGGCATACAGACACACAGGCATGAAGCTTGAATTCTCTTCTTTAAAATGAGGTAATTTATATAAAAAACAAATATTCTCATCTTGTGAAATCTGTATTAAAAGAGCGATTCCAGTCGAGCTAATTAGAGCTCATTCAAAGGTAATGTGACTCCGCCCACGGAGAGCGCGTGCTATTCAAACGCAAATTACTGAGGCAAACCTGTGAACGCCCCCATATCAGCTCGAGAAAACACAAGTTTAATCATATCATTGTAGCCTACGTGTTTACACCATCTGGCAGCGCTGTGAGGAATAATAATAACGGAAAATCTACCTCAGAGTGCGGGTATTGCAGGAGAGAGGATCCGAATATGTAGTACGTTTTTTTTCCTTCTCAAGTTAATCGCGTTTCTGTGAATGAATGAACGGCAGCCGCAGAGATGCGCGCTGTTTATCACAGCTCGCAAAAAGACAGTTTAAATTTAAATTGCGTCTCTGTGTGAATGAATGATGATGTTTTAGCAAACTGTATTGCTATACTGAGATGAGTAAACTGAAAATTAACATTTATATGCCCTAATATTTCATAAAAACAAAGTTACAGTCAGGCGTTTCTGTTTGTGAATGAATGTTTCGGTTTTAGCAAACTGTATTGCTATACTGAGTAAAAATAGACTGAAATGTTGAAATAAAATGTATTTGTATAAGCAACGTATTAAACTGCAAATTAACATTTATATTTCTTATAATAAAAATGAAAGAGCTATGTTACAGACATATGAAAGACAACATTTCGTTGATTAGTTTTGGATAGATTATACATTTTTACTGTAAAATATCTGCCAACTCAAATAAGCCAATATTTGTTTGCCAATATTTGCTCATGTTAAATATAGTATGTTTTGTCAAAAATAAAGTAATCAAATAATCAATCAAATCCTTAACTTTGAAATATGTATGATAAAATGTATACTTTAGTTTTTACAAAGAAAGATTACACTTGAATTGTTGTTGTAATTGTAACCTTTTTAATAAAAAAATATATTTACAAGGTAGATGTAAACAAACTATTAAAAGGTAATAAGCCTTTTCTTTAAATAATTTTTATTGTGTTTTATTAGTGACAAATTTGGGGAGAGGATAAATATTCCAAAACTGAAAATACAGTATGAGAATTAACTGCACAATTACTAGACATGTTTTCCTTGGATATTATAGGCCAAATTGCAAGCACAATATGTGGAAAAATTAAAAATAATTGAGATGCTTCCAACTGTTGCTCTTGCATTCTTGTGGCTCAGTGACTCACCTGAATGAAAGGGTCATTAAGTATGCAGGCCCCATTGTCTCCTAAGGTGTGAACCACTAAATATGCATGATCGTTGACGCCCACTCCGCATATTGCCTTTCCAAACAGAAAGTGCTTTGCAAAATTCAAATCAATGTATTGTGTTATGTGAATGATAAGGGCAGGATGATTTTCACATCATTTTGAAGAAAAAACACTAGGCAATGACATCTATTAGACAAAAGTCTTATTGGCACATATTTAGTATGTGTTTTATGGCCTTATTTCAGAAACTTTAGTTTTTAGTTTTTTCAATAACCACGCATAAACATTATTCTCTCAAAAATGCAGACATGTACATTCTTGTTGCTCACATATTATGGTAGCCCTGTTTGTGCTAAATAGTGTGTAATTTTTTTTTGCCATTAATATGTTTATAAGCAACTGAAAAAAGCACAAATGTCAGGGCATGTCAGAACATCTCAAGGACCCCAAAAACACCTTAGACCCCAGAGGGTTAAGAGAACTACATTGGTTGCCGGTTTTCTACAGGATTAATTTTAAGATACTTTTATTTGTTTTTAAGGCCCTACATGGTAGAGCTCCAACATATATAGCCGATCTAATCCAGGTGAATAAACCAAAGAGAGCACTACGCTCCGAGTCATTAAACCTCTTGGTAGTCCCGCGGACGTATAGGAAAATGAGAGGAGATCGCTCTTTTGCAGCCGCTGCTCCCAAGCTGTGGAATAGTTTACCTCCTTATATCAGAGAATGTTCCTCTCTTATAGAGTTTAAAAGACATCTGAAAGCTTACTTTTTCACTTTGGCATTTGATCACTCATGAGTGCTGTGCTAGTGGTGTAATAGGTAATTATCAATGCCGCTTAGATTAGGAGGTTGTCTATGGTAATGTTTAGAATTTAAATGTGTTTTTATGATTGTTATCTTACCCTTTGTACAGCACTGTGGTCAACTTCTGTTGTATTATTATGTGCTTTATAAATAAATTGAACATTGAACAACATTGAACGAGTCAGAAACGGAAAGAACCAAGATGTGAGAGAGAAGTTCAATGAAAGAAAATATTTAAAGGAGGCTACAGTGATTGTGAATGTAGAGAATGTGATCGAGGTAAGAGCGGAAGATATCATCAAAGTAGTAACGGAACAATGTGGACATGGGCAAATTTTAGCACTAAGGCCAAGAAAAGGAAAGGAATACGAACTGACAATGGAAAAATAAGAAATGTGTGACAAACTGACTGATGGACTGGTAATAAAAAGGAGTGAAATGTGAGGTAAAAAATCTGCAAAATCGAGACTATGTTGTTTCCTTCATGCACCTGCTCGTCTACCTTGATGAAAAAGACATTTTGGAAAAATTAGAAGGATGGGGAGTTAATCCCGTTTCAAAAATAAAAAGAAGATTCTACCTGGGCACTGACATTGAGGACGGAACAAGGTTCCTAAAAGGGAATTTCCCCAAGGAAGTGGCATCGTTGCCATACAGCACAAGGCTGGAAACAGCAGAAGGGCAGCAGCATTTTAGGGTGGTGCACAGTCACCAGGTGAAGACCTGTAGGCTGTGCATGAGCCCAGAACACATGCTAAAGGAATGCCCGGATTTTAAGTGCTATAAATGTGAGGAGAGGGGACACTTTGCAAGAGATTGCAACGCTGTCAGATGCCCGGATTGCAAAGAAACTTTAAACAAATGTGAGTGTTGGATGGAGGAAGGAGGTAGGGAACATCAGGTAGACGGACAGGTGCATGAAGGAAACAACGAGGAGGAAAGACAAACTGATGAAGGACAAGAGGAAGAAAATGTACAACAAAAAGAAATGGAAGGAGGAACGAGCAACAGAGAGGAAGGAGAAAGGGAACAAGAGAACGAGAAAGATAAAGAACAAACAATGGAGCAGGACACGCAACGGACAGTAATGGAAATACCGGACAGTTTTAAAAGTTATCGGGATGACGTGGAGAAAGATGGACAAGGAAGGAAGGATCAAAGTAAAGAGATGTAAAGTGAAGAAGAAATAACAATGGACAATATGGATAAAGACAGAGGGGGGAGAGGACAAATAAGAAGGAGATCTTTAAAGGTAACACCGAATTTGGAAAATGCAAGAAAAAAGACTATGACAAGGAGCCAAGATGAAAGTGCAAACAGATATGAAGTGTTAAAGGGCCTGGAGAATAATGGTTTTTAGGTATTTATTTTTATTTCTTTTAATGGTTTTAAGTTTTGTTACTTTTAATGCAAGGGGACTGATGAACATGGGAAAATTTTAAAGAGTGAAAGAAAAGTGTAGAGGAGAAGATGTCATTGTTTTACAAGAAACAAATTGGAAAGAGAGTGAGATGATGGAATACAAAAGGAAATGGGAAGGGGATATTTTATATAATAATGGGGATAGTAGGCTTGGAAGAGGGGTGGCGTTTCTAATGAGAAAAGGGGCCCACTTTGTACACCGACGCATGTATCATTCCTATTTTGCACCCGCGCACAGCTGACTTTTCCCTCCACAGACGCACGTCGGATAACTAAGAAATACACTTGCGCTCCCGGGGGCGGTTCAGCGCAAAGAGGAGGCGTGTTCCGGCGCAAACGTTCCCTCATGCTATTTTGCAGGTTTAGAAAACAATTTCGCCACTAACACTAACCGCGTTGCGCATGTTATTCATATGCTATTTTAAGGGCGCATACTTGGCCATAATCAATGTAGCGTGTGCACAACGTGCATGCACTTTGATTCTCTCATCTACACAGAAGCAGCAGTTTTCATTTTTGCAAATCATACATTATTACGATAGATAGATAAGATAGATAGATAGATAGATAGATTATTATAAAAGCATAAGTATTACACATTTACCCAAATTATCATACGCCTGTTTAACCGAAGTTAATTTGGGTGTTTCTCCATCCCCAATGTCTCTCTCTGTCTCCTCGGCTGTGAACCGCTGCTGGCGCGCGCCTGGCAAATCCGCCGTTATAATAGGAATCCGCTATAGAATAAGCGCGCCTGCTCTTAAAGGGAATGTGAGATGACGCTCTGATTGGTTTATTTCACGTTACGCCCAAACCACACCTATGAATAATGAAGCTACTTCAGACCAACCCATTTTAGATTTGCGTCGGGCGCAAGAGTCATTTATCCCGCCGGTATAATAGCAACAGCGCCCAAGACCCGCCCACAAAGTTACTTGCGTTTCGCGCTTGATACTTGCGTTTCAGATCGTTAAAATAGGGCCCAAGATGTTTTTAATACAACCAAAGTGGTGTACAAAGATAAGATGGGAAAATGCATGGCTGTGGAAGTAAATTATGAAGAACGTGAATTAATTTTAGTGAATGTACATGCACCAACAGAAGAGAAAGAAAAGAAAGAATTTTTTAACTGTTTAAGGAGCGTAATAAATAAATATAAGGAAATAATAATGATGGGGGATTTTAACACAGCTTTTAGCAAACTAGACATGGCAGAGGGGATGGTTTTTAAATCGGACACAGGGAGCAAAGTATTAAACGAATTGATGAGAGAAAATAATTTAATAGATGTATGGAGGGAAAGAAATAGGGGGGAAAAGGTTTATTCAAGGAAGCAAATAGTGGGGCATTTTATATGTAAAACAAGAATTGATTATGTACAAGAAATGTGGAGAATTTTATTGAAAAAATCAGCTATGAAGAAACCAGTTTTAGTGATCATAAGTTTTTACGTTTTATAATAGACTGGAGTAATGTGCAAAGGGAACCGGGTACATGGATTTTAAATACAGAGATTTTAAAGAATGAAGATTATGTTGCAGAGATAAAAGGAATCATAGAGAAAGAGAAGGATAATGCAATGTATGAAGAAGATAAAAGAATGTGGTGGGAGAATGTTAAATATCTAGTAAAAAAGTTTTCAATAAAGTATTGCAGAATCTTACAAATAAGTAAAAGACACAAAGAAAAAGAAATAAAGGAGACGTTAGAAAGAGAATTAAATAATGAGAATAAAGACAAAGAAAAAAGATAAAAGAAATAGAGGAGAAACTGAAAGAAATAGAAGAAAAAGAATATGAGGGGGCAAGATTAAGAAGTAAGTCCAAATATATGGTGGAGGGGGAGAAATGCACAAAGTTTTTTTTGACTTGGAGAAAAAAACGGCGAAAGTTGGAATAATAAAAGAAATAAAAAGGAGAAGTGGAGAGATTGTGGAGGGGAATGAAAAAGTGCTAGAAGAGATAAAGGTTTTTTATGAGAATCTTTTTAAAACAGGAGGAGTGGAAAAAGAGGAAAAAAGAAACTGTTAAATTATATTGAAACAAATTTAAGTGAAGAGGATAAAAAAGAATGTGATGGGGAAATCAAGAATGAGGAGATCTAAAGAGCGATAGATCAACTAAATAAAAGGAAAAGCCCAGGGATAGACGGGAAGTGAATTTTATGTACGTTTTAAGGACATTTTAATAGAGATTTTAAAGGAGGTTTTTAAGGGAATTTTTAAAGAGGAAGAGATGAATGAAAGGATGGGAATGGGGCTGATGAAGCTAATATATAAAAGGAAAGGTGAACAAACTGGTTAAAAAAACTACAGGCCAATAACAATGTTAAATACTGATTTAAAGATATTAGCAAAGATTTGAGCAAATAGGTTAAAAGAAGTGATGCCACAAATAATAAAAACATATCAAGCATATGCAGTAAAAGGAAGAGACATAGCAGACATAACGATGAGTATAAGGGACACAATACAGTACATAAAAGAAAAGAATGATGACGGATATTTGATCAGCTTAGACTTCGAAAAGGCTTTTGATAGAGTGGAGCATGAATATTTGTTTGGGGTTTTAAATAGGTTTGGGTTTGGTGAGAATTTTATGAAATGGATAAAGATTTTATATAAGGGGGCTCTAACAAAAATAAAATGTAACGGGTTTTTAACGGAATGTTTTAAAATAACTAGATCAATTAGACAAGGATGTCCACTCTCAGCTTTATTATACTCTCTTGTAGCAGAACCTTTGGGCCTAGCAATACGAAAAGAAGAGAAAATAAAAGGAATACAAATACAGGAAAGCAAAGCAGAAGGGAACATTTTTCAATATGCGGACGACACAACAATAATAGTTAAAGGGAAAGAGGGTGTAAAACAAGTAATGAAGAATGTACAAGAATTTTGCAAAGGATCAGGAAGTAAAATTAATGAGGACAAGACTGTGTATATGAGGTTTGGGGCAACGTCAGTTTTAACGGAATGTTTTAATTTTAAGGAAGTTGAAGAAATTAGGATTTTAGGGATTTTAATGGGAAAGGATGGGAGACAAGTAAGAGAAAAAATGTGGGATGAACTGATAACAGGAATAGAGCGGAGGTCAAATTTTTGGAGAATGAGGGCTTTAAATTTGAAAGGGAAGGTTTTAGTATTGAATGTTTTAATGGCCTCAAAGTTGTGGTACATTTTATATGTGACAGAAATGCCTTTGTGGGTAGAAATGTTTTCTCTGTTTTTTGTGGGAGGGTAAACCATCGAGAATAGCTTACAACACTTTATTAGGACCATTAGAAGAGGGTGGGTTGGGTTTAATGGATATTAAACAAAGGAAAAACTGCTTAAGAGTTAAAATAGTCAAAAAATTGTTGCAAGAAGAAAATGAAACAGAATGGAAGAAAGTTATGAAATATTTTTTAAACAAATGTGGGAATTTTAATTTGGGGGAGGATATTTTATGGATGAAAACAAAAACTGGATGGCGGAAGGATTACCTGACTTTTATAAGGAAATTTTAAGTGCTTGGGGGGGATTTCTTAACTGTAATAGATTATAATCTGAAAGGAAGAGAAAACATTTTAAACCAACCTCTGTTCTTAAACAAAAGTATTTTAAGAGATGGGAAAGAGATATTTTTTAAAAAATGGATGGAGGTGGGAATAACAAGGGTAAGAGATGTTTTGTATGAATTTGAAGAAGGGTTTTTACCATCACAATTTATAATGGATGCAATGGAGGAAGCAAAATAAGAATGCATCAAACGAGAAATAGAAAATAAATACGAAATGATCAAAAACGCAATACCGAAGGAATGGATTAAAAGAATAGAAAACATGGAGGAATGGAAGGAAGAGAAAGACATTTATGTCCGACTGAAAGGAAAACTATGTAATTTTAAGGAATGTAATGTGAAAAGGTTTTATTGTTATTTTAGAGATGGTGTTTTTAAAGAACCAGTTGCTAACAATTTTTGGGTACAGAGAATTAAAGATCTGAAAAAAGAGAGTATATGGAGAAATATGAGGGGAAAGATTGTGGAAACCAAACTGGAATGTTTAGAGTATTTTATAAGGCACAAAGCAATTTTTACCGAATGTATTTTAACTAAGATTGGACTGGAACAGAATGCAACATGTAAAGTATACGAAGACGAAGGAATTTTACACTTGTTTTTATACTGTAAAGAGTTGGAGGGCTTTTACAGAACAAAAAATTCTATGAATTTCTTCAAAAAGCCCGTTTTTGGCAGCAGATTTCGCTTACGGCCATACCACTTTGAGAACGCCCGATCTCGTCTGATCTCAGAAGCTAAGCAGGGTCGGGCCTGGTTAGTACTTGGATGGGAGACCGCCTGGGAATACCAGGTGCTGTAAGCATATTTTGGTAAAAAAAAAAAAAAGAGTCCAAGAGTTTCTTCAAAAAGCCTGAAATATTCTCTGAGTTTCTTCAACATGCCCGGTCTTGGGAGCAGAGTTTCTTGAGAAAACCTGAAAAATTCTATGAATTTCTTCAAAAAGCAGCAAATTTCGCTTACGGCCATACCACTTTGAGAACGCCCGATCTCAGTATTGGTACGATCCAGGAAGTGTTAGTGTGGCAGTGTGGCAGTGTGGAGAGAACACTGTTTTTGTACAATATTTTGTTTGAAAAAAGAAATAGTAGTTTTCATTGTTTTGTTTTGTTTTAAAACCACAAACCAGCAGCTAGTGGGGAACTTCATGTGCCAGACAATTTATTTTGAGTTTAAGAGACATGGAATGTTATTTAGAAGATATTTATTATAAAGAAACAGGGTTGAGTGATCATAAAATGCTTAAATGGAAAATTGATTTTAACAAAGAAAAAAAGAGGGCCTGTGCCCGGTTGCATAACGCACCTTAAGTTTTTCCCTTAAGTATGATACGAAATTACTAGCGTGTTGTGCTAGTAGTAACGGAAGCTAGCGATGTCAGGGTTGGGTAAGCTGTATTTAGTAGTAATATAAACAACTAGAAATTGTAGTAAATGATGGTTCAAAACAAGGAAATACGAGGCTAAGACTTACAGCACCGAAGCAAACACACTCACAGCAGGCACATTTAGTGTGGTAGTTCCTCGGTAGTTCCTTTTCATTCACGGGAGTGCTTGCTGTTGAAACAAGCTTGCTCAGGGTTCTGAACAGGCTCTCTGTAGCTGTGTCCCAATGTGACTTTGGGGCAAAAGTCTGTTGTTGCCATAGATACGCAAAACACTAACACTTTCGCAATCAAATAAAGTAGGCTAGGATATCGGAATGGATAAAGAAAACAAAAAAAGAGAGCCTAATTGGACAGAGGAGGAGAAATGCATTCTTCTTGAATATGGTAAAAGAAAAATAATTTTTGACCGTTGCGTTTAAATGACGGGAAAGCCCCCGCAACCTGGTGAACCTCTCTGCTGATCAGACGATTTATGCACGTGGAAAATATCTCCCGCTAATATTGCGCGTCGATCAAATCGGTATTCCTGCAACAATTTTTTTTATCGCTAAGATGATCCAAAGGGTTCTCCCTATCCCTAAAAAATATTCTTGGCACATAATGATCTTCAGCTGGTTCCATAAATTCAGCCATGTCGTCTTATTTTTGTCCGCGTTACTCTTAAGGTTACGATTTACAAACCTTAAGTTATACTTAGGGAAATGACCGTTAAGGAGTTTTATGCAACACTTGACGCTTTTTAAGGGATTACTTAAGTGAAAAAACAGCGTTTAAGGGAAATTCTAAGTGTTTATGACGTTTCACTTAAAGAAACCCTTAAGTAACACTTAAGGGTTTTTTTCTGCAACACCCTTAGGTTTAAGGGAAACATAAGGGAGAACTTAAGGGAAAATTACACTTAAGGTGCTTTATGCAACCGGGCACTGGTGTGTGGATTTTAAATTCAGAAATCTTGGGAAATGAAAATTATAGAAGGGGAATTGAAGAATTATTGGGAAGAGAGATGGGATGTATTTAGAAGATAAAAGGATATGGTGGCAAAATGTTTAATTTATAGAGTACTTTTTTATTTCATACTTAAGTAAAAGGGTACAGAGAGCAAAAAGGGCAAAAGAAATAGAAATAAGGAAAAATATTAGAGAAGAGACTAATAGAAGTGAAATACAGATAAAAACGATAATATTGTTAGAGGAAGAACTTAAAAAGATTGAGGTAGGAAAATGTAAAGGAGCAATATTAAGTAGTAAGGCAAAATATACAATCGAAGGGGAAAAATGCACAAAATGTTTCTTTGGTTTGGAAAAGAGGAAAGGAAGGACAGAGACAATAAAAGTATTAAATAATAGAAATGGGGAAGAAGTGAAGGATATGAATGAAATTTTAAAAGAAATTTTTAAATATTATGAAGAACTTTTTGGAACCAAAGGAATAGATGAAAAAGAGAAAGATGAATCATTAGAGTATATTACAGCTAAAGTAAGTAAGGAGGATAAGGATAATTGTGATAAAGAAATTAGTAAGGAGGACATTTTACAAGCCATAAATATGTTAAAAGGGAAGAAACGCCCAGGGATAGATGGTTTAGTAAATGAGTTTTATAAAGTTTTTAAGGAAGAAATAAGTGAGATTTTAAAAGAGATATATCAGGAGATTTTTGAGAAACAGGAAGTATATCAGAGAATGAGTATGGGATTGATGAAACTGATTTACAAAAGAAAAGGAAATAAAAATTGTTTAAATAATTTTAGACCAATAACAATGTTGAATATGGATATGAAGATACTAGCCAAGATTTTGGCAAATAGACTAAAAAATGTTTTACCTCTAATTGTAACTACTAACCAAGCGTATGGTGTAAAGGGGAGGGATATTGCAGACATAACGAGTGGGATTAGAGACGTGATAAGCTGTTTAAATGAATAAAAGAGGAGTGGATATGTAATCAATCTAGATTTCGAAAAGGCTTTTGATAGAGTTGAACATAGTTTTTTATTTGCAGTTTTAGAATGTTATGGGTTTGGGAAAAATTTTAACAATTGGGTAAAAATTTTGTATAACAACGCAATGACAAAAGTTAAGTGCAATGGCTTTTTAACGGAACCTTTTAAAATCACTAGATCTATTAGGCAAGGATGTCCACTTTCATCTCAACTTTATACCTTAGTAGCAGAACCATTAGGGTTGATGATAAAAAAGGCCAAAAATATAAAAGGTATTAGAATAGAAGAGGGAAATGAGGAAAAAAAGATATTCCAATATGCTGATGACACTACGTTGATATTAAAAGATTTGGAAAGTGTAAAAGAGGTAATGAGGAAAGTAGAGAAGTATGGTAAAGGTACAGGTGCGAAAGTGAACGAAGAAAAGACGGTGTATATGAGTTTTGGTAGGGTACCAAATTTAGGTGGGCTTTTTAATTTTTTAGAGGTACAGGAGACAAAAATTCTGGGAGTGATTTTAGGAAAAGATGAGAAAGGGGCAAGAGAAAGAATGTTGGAAATGTTGGTGGGAGAAATGGAGAAGAAATTAATTTTTTGGAGAGGAAGGGCTCTAAGTTTGAAAGGGAAAATTATAGTAGTAAACACATTAATGTTGTCTAAATTATGGTATGTTTTACAGGGTATATGCAGGAATCATAGAGATGAATTTACTACCTTTTACTACCATTTTTACCACCTCCACAATATTTTTTACTACCATCACGACATCAAGCAGCAGCCCTTTTTTGGGGGGTGGGGTGGGCGGGGAATTTAAAGCACCACTTACTACTTACTATAAGGTATAAGTGTGACACTGTCACACCCATCATACATATTAGGTACACTAATGTTTATTTGTTATCATTAAGTATTGTCATTGTCAATTATGTTTTTTTTGTAGTGGCGAGTTGAGTTTCAGTTGTCCTTATCTTAACCCTAGCCCTTGAGTTATCCTAACCATAGCCCTTAGCCCTAATAAGGTGAATAATAACCTTGGCACTTTGTCATTGCTATCAACTCCGACTCACTCAGGGCTCGACATTAAGCCTTTTCATGTGCTTGTCCTCTGGACAAGTAAATCTGTCATTCACTTGTCCGAGTAAAAAAGTTGCTTGTCCGGAATGTTTTTGGTGTGTGTGTGCTGTACATATAATTTATTCTGAAGAAATATCCTCATCTGTGTTAAATCAGCTCTGATATATTTAAATCTGCATATTGTCATATCTGCACCTTTAAAGGGCCACCCCCCACCCCCCAAATCTTATTCAATGTATGCTTCATCTTTAGTTTTATATTTTATCAATAGATTAAATTGGAATAGCCTAATAAGATAATATGGCTGTTGTTACCCTAGGAAGGGCTGATCAAATTAAATAATTTACACTGAAAATGTACAACTGCATTAAATAATGTTATGAATATGAGATCATTTAAAATATTTTTGAATATACAAATAAGAAACATTGGAAAGAATGATACTTTTAAACATGAAAGTAAACCGCCAGTAGGAGGCGTCAGGCGACCGTCTTAATGAGCGAGTCATTGAGTCATTCATTCAAACAATTCGTTCAAACAACTGATTCATTCAAGAATGAGACATGTTTGTGAATGGGACATTGAATCTTTGACTCAGCCAATTCGTTCAAAACGCTGAATCATTCAGTAATGAAACACGGTTAAGTGTTGCTGTGAGATGCGTTACGGTTCTGCTGTGATATTTGTTTGGAACTATTTTTGCTGCTGAAACAGAACAAAAACAGTCAATATTGTGTGTCTAAAATGTAAGTAACTTAATTTGAACTGTTTATTGAACTGTTGTATCAAAAACAATGTCACATCTTCAGTCGTGATGGTACTCAAGAAAACAGCACTCGTCGTGTGAGGTTGCTAAACTGTATCATATGTTAAAAATATTAAAACACATTTTGAATTCTGGCACTGGCAGTATGTTGTTAACTGAGTTTACATTTGTTTGGATTTCTCCTCGAGAGGCTGCGCGAGCCTCAACAGCGCAACCTTGTTACCGTCAGTAATACATCCACTATCGATCGCAACTTACAATAAATATAAATACAATCAGAATCATTCTCTCATTTTAGTGATTCCCTAGTTATTTATTTATTTTTGGTTATTGACGTTTAATCAGGCTACTTGTCCGGTCGGGCAAGTAAAATTCTCTTTTACTAGTCCCTTCAAAAAATCCACTTGTCCCGGACAAGCGTTAATGTCGAGCCCGTCAGGTCCTGTTAGCACCGTATATATTTTTAAATTATGCTAGATGAAGTTAAAATATGGAGACACAAATATTAACCTGTTAAGCTGCAGCCCCACTTTTGAAAAATCCCCAGAAATGACATAAGCCCTATTCGCACTGGATTAGTATTATCTGGGGACCTCGTGTGATTTAGAAATTACCCACCCACATCTGAATTTCGTGTGGCGCATTCGCACGGGATAAACGAAGCCTGTGATTTTACTCGAAATTACTGACATATCTCCCGGATATGATGTCAACTGGCTATTGCTTGGAAATATCTTGTCGTTATTATAGGTCTAGCTGTATGATATACCGTAAAACTTCAAATAATAGCCGAGTCCCAAATAGACGCCTGTCTCTTTTAAACGCCCGGTGTGACGACAGGTTTGGGTAAATAAACGCCGGTCTCAAATAGAGGCCTGGTCTGTTTTTTTGTTTCGGTTTGTACTTAATCTTCTAAAACCTGTCAGATCATCTTTTTAAACCAGTTCTATGGTGCGGATTGCGCACGCAAGAGAGCCATGCGCATCTGGGCGGGAGCTGTTAGTGCAAGCAAGGCGGAGAGGGAGAAGTGGACGGGAGCGCCGAGGAGGAATTCGCCAATGAACTTGTAGTTGAGGTGTATCGCGGTGAAGATAATAGAAATGAATGTTTTTTTTATGCTGCCAATAATCTCGCACACAAGACGAGAAGCGCCACGCTGCGTCAATGACAACTCGAGGTATTATGATATTATCTATTTATTCAGTTAACGGACGCTCTGAGGTAAAGTGTTCAGACTGCAGACTTAGCAACGATTGTATTTAATTGTACAGTACAATCATAACATAGTACAGTACAGACATTATATTAACTCTATAATGTCCTTAAACATAAAAATATTGCTGGCCATAAACCGAGCAAGTGCGCGACCGGTGTGTAATAACGTTACCTCGAGTTGTCCTAGACGTGACACGACGCAATATAATGTAATTCTTACATAACTGATTTGTTAAACACATTCGAATTATAAATAAAACGTAATATAATGTGGTAAACTCTTACTGTCATGCTTTCTGTCTGTCAGCCTAAATTCTATGGATATGCTACACTCAATGAACAACATCAACACTTGAATTAAAGGCCTGTCTCTTATAGACGCCTGTCTCAAATACAAGCCGGTGCAGTTCTGCGATTTGGGAAAATAAAAGCCCGGGCTATTATTTGAAGTTTTACGGTAACATAAACAGAAGAATGTTCCTTACCGCATGCTGCTATACATGTCTGTAAGGAACATGGAACAATGTGCCGCTGCTCACCGCTCACATGCAGCCAACATTCACTGGCAATCCTATAGCTACGATCCGTTTATTTGGGACTATTTCGGCTACAAAAAGAGGTACTTTAACTGCAGTGTTATAAAGTTGTGGATGGTTGTCTTTTTTAAAAAGTATTTTGTCTTTTATTTTTCGTGTTCGCATTTATGAGGAAAACGTGACCGTTCTTCATAACGAACGCGACCGCTCTGAACGCAGCACTAAAACTGCTTTAAAACTTTCACAGATACCTAAAACAGGAAGCACAAAGCCTTTCGAATTTCGTTTTGTATTAATTGTATCTTAATTTTAATCAGTGTTTTATTATCCAATTTCCTGGATTTAAGTAAGAAGTAAATATAGATATTCAAGACACGGAGGGCGCCAGCGCCTCAACTGAACAGCGCTATCATCCATGAACCGAAACTCAGCGTATAAGGTAGCCTACTCTCCTCACACACGTAAAAAAAAATAAAAAATTATATATATATATATATATATATATATATATATATATATATATATATATATATTATCTACAGAAATCTCTACTTTTAAACAAAACCATTCAAAACAAAATAAAATTAAATGTGCATTTCTCTCCAGCGCGTTCACTAGGATACTGCGAAGATCGTGAGTCAGTAGCCTATCGTCATCTTTGCAGCCGACACAGAAAACACTTGTTTATTAATAAACAATTAAAATGTTTCATTGCAATAGTTTACATATTCAGAATCATTACTTTTGCTGGTTCTTAGTGACAGCTTTTAGGTGCCGTTTACATGAACGCGTCACTGCATCAGCACCAGAGAGAGAGAGAGAGAGAGAGAGAGATTTTTTTGAACTTATTTTTAGGAATTATAGCCTAATGAACAAACAAATATCTATTAACCCTCTGAGGTCGAGAAACGCGCCGACGCGTTTTGCTGGATTTTTTTCACATAGCAGCAACATAAACTTAAATTACTCCGTCATTTATGGTTATACAGAAAAAAGAAATATAAAAAAATAATCTGTGATATTTCTACTTTTGTATGTGTCCACTTACAATCAAATCAAAACATTGTGCTTTTGTAAAATAAAGAAAATAAACAGGGTGTGCGTTCTGCCTCTCCGTCGCGGTGAACTTTTTTTTCTTGAGCACGTCTATAAACTGAAACAAAACTCAGCGAATACTTCTCACACATTTATGAGCCATACACCTTTATACACATTTAAGTGTGTACTTTTAAATGATCGGATTCAAACTGAAAACAAATATTCTCTGTTTAAGTAATTTGTATAAAACCCAACAGGATGTCCAGTATCTCAAACGCTTGCTAATTACTTTTTAATTCGACACGCCCACTCGCGCAAAAGTGATTCACATGCAAATCTCCACATGGGACGCGAACGCCCTCGTTACCTCAAACACAAAACACCAAAACACTTCACAAGTCTCTGCTTTTCGTCGAGTTTGGAAGACACGTCTGAGCTTACATTGGATTTACCCCCAGAAGAAGAAGAACGCGATTTGAAGACAAGAAAGATGTAAGGTAAGAAATTCTTACTTATTAGTTTATGGTATTGTTGCATAAACTTCACATTGCAGTTGAACTGTTGCTAGATACTGTATATGGTGAATATTATACTATTTAGACCCGTGTTTCCTGATAAATACTGTTTGTGGATATCTGCTCAAACATAGATATGTATAACCATAATGTTTAATATTTTGGAGCGCGATGGCGTTTGAATGTATCATATTTTGGAGCGCGCTGTGGGTTTGAGTATCATATTTTGGAGCGCACTGTGGGTTTTAATGTATCATATTTTGGAGCGCGATTGCGTTTGAAAGGAAAAATGCACCAAACATTAGGCTTTATGTTTTTACTATTATCTCATTTCATATCATCATAACGAATGGAAACATTTGAAGTAACATATGATAATCAATATATTTTTCTCTAGCGTAGTTGTTCTTGAAATCTTTTGGAAGATTTAATTGATTGTTATTATTATTTTATGCAGCACTGCGTAGCCTATGCCTACAAGGCACAACAAACCTGGTGTTCATTATATATTGTTGGAAACGTGTGTGTGTGTGTGTATTCTGTGATTTTTAAAAAGAAATTTTAACCAGAAAAATCTAAAATCTATTCCCAAAATCGTGCAGCCCTATAGTTTCTCTTGATATCATTATGTTCACAGTTTTTTCTTTTTCTTTTTCTTTCAGGGACCAGATGCAACTGAGTCCTGCTGACTTCAACATTCACATGAGTCTCTGTACATGAACATGGTAAAGTGAAAATCAAACACCTTGGAAATTAAAGGTATGTACAATGTTTTTAGGAATGGCACAAAGGTCTCTGTCTTTGGATCATTGTTTTCAATGTGCTCTTTTGTCATCTGTATTTTTGGATTGTGTTGTGCTGTAAATAAATCCAAACAATCTAAAAGCCATTCTTTTTTAAATCTCCTCATTCTTTGTGCAAGGTTGCTCTGAATGACAGCGCCTGATCGCTCCTAATAGGGCAGTTAGGGGAGTGTCTTTGTCTTTCTCAGGTGTTAAAACCTTACATATTCATGAGATGATCACGCCTTTTCGCATATGGCTTTGTCACACAAAACACGTCTTAGAAATTTTAAATCAATATATTGTCTTATCTGAATGAGCAGTCAGGGTGATTTTCACATAGTTTTGGAGCAAATATTCTAGGCTATGTCATACAATTTTCAAAAGTCTTGTGAAGAAATAATCAGTATGGGTTTCATGGCCTTATTTCAGTGAGAATTTTTTTTTGTATTTTCACAAACCACGCATAAATGTCATTATCTCAAAACTACAAACTTTTACATACGTGCTGCTGATATATTATTGTAGCAGAGTTTGTGCTGAATACAGTGTAATCAGACTTTAGCCATGAAAATGTCACTAGTAACAGAAAAAAACACAAATGTCAGAGCATGTCAGAACACCTCCATGGCCCAGAAAACAGCTCAGACCTCAGAGGGTTAAGGGTGCCGCCACGTTGTATTGCGTAGAACGTTCACCAAATTCTTACAGAAATATGTTCTAAATATTGCAATGGGTTTTTTTTTCCAATATCGTGCAGCCCTAGTGTAGGCCATGACCCCGCACCCAAATACTATCAAAACACTCCAACGCAATCTCCATTATTTGCGAAAGATGGATAAAAAAGCGCACAGTAAAAAAAAAACATTGACAAAATTATAAACGACCCGCCAAATCACAGAGATGCCGATTCGCACGGGATTAAGATCACAGACAATCTCCGCAATTATTACAAATTACTAGAGGTCACCAGGTAATACTTATCCCGTGCGAATAGGGCTATACCCAAACTGAAACACATACAGTTCATGAACCCTTTGTACTAAAAGCACAAGTATGATCTCATTTGAAAGCTGACACCTGGTAGTTTATTGTAAATGTAGAATTAATTATTGTCATAATGAATTTTTTTTTATTTAAATAGCTTCAAAGTTTTGTAAAGTTATTAGAAATTTATTTTTATGAAACATCTTCATGAAAATAAAATTGAAGTTGGCACTGTAGCAATCTAGAAATGCACTGCAGCTAAAGCCACGTGTGACCATGGTATATTTAAAATCTGAAAATGATAAGTCTAAAACTCTGTATTTAGTTAAATGTTTTTCAAGATCATGTCATATGACTTTATTTTGATTAGACTCTAAAAATGCTACTGATGTTTAGTCATCATCTAAGTCATCTATTCAGTCTATTGTCTCTATTGTTTTGTGGTGCAAACGAGCCCCATTCAGTCTCAGTCTCCCCATGCACACATTCACACACCTCTCCAGCCTGGTTATGGATCTAAATATGCATATCTTTTGTCTGCATTATAGTTACTAACGACTGGCTATTCACAGGCTATTCATAGGGTTTCAATCCCTAATTTATTTGATCAAAGTTCTCACTTACATTTGAAACTGTATCAAATGCACTAAAACTTTTCAGTAAGCATAAGTTACCTATTTAGAAAAAAAATCATAAAAGAATAACTTCTAGGTGGCACTGGCAGGTGCACCTGAGCTAGCTAGCATGTTAGCTTAGCACACCATCAATACACAACCATTTATGAGATTAAAACCATGTTTGTGCTCCAAACTTACGTTATAACGCAAGTCAAGTGTTTTAAATAATCTTCTGTGATCTAATTTGGCTTCAGATAAAAAAAAAATCAGACAGAAAATATATTATTTATAGAATTATGAACGATGATAGTCTATATCGATTACCATTACATTATAAATATAATCTATTATTATAAAAATACCTGGCATTGCTTGAAGAACACAGGCAAATCAAATATCACTTGCAATCATGTTTATTGTCTTCAAAACGTCTGTATCTGCATATTACAGCGATCTCTGTGTTAGCTTTGTGTGTAGCTGCTATCAGTGACGTCCTTGAAGGTCACATGATTATGTCTCTTCTTCATGTTCCATATATGGAGTATTTTTGTGCATATAGCGCCCTCAGGCTATTGGTATGAATTGAAAACACAGCACATCTCAGTAAGAAGCGCTCATAATGATTACATCGACGCATTTGGGTATAAATTCAATAAATATTATTCCTGTCTATAGAAATATGATGTGAATCTATGAGAATATATCAATATTTCTCCAAGTCTGCACATTTTTTAGCTAAAAGCCCTGAGGGACGTTGTTTTGTGAAGCACTGTCATGACGACAGCAGGAGTTTTTTTTATGAATGGACCAGCTGACGCTCATAATTCATATTAAAAGGTATCAACGCATTTTTTAATTTCATAACTCCTGACACAAATTAAGACATAACTGTCACTATTAGTTTCTCAGAATACAATAGTTGTCAAATACTGAAACTTGAGTCTTATATCTTTTTAATGATGTATAGTTTGTCAAGATATAACATTAAATCTGATAGTAACTTTGAACTAAATAAATAAAAAAAGCTTCAGTGCGCCGACACACTGGTGAAGCTTAACAGGTAAAGCAAAAAAATGTGGTGGTGGTGGTGGTGGCGCAATGGATAAGACACATGCCTTTGGTGTGAGAGACCTGGGTTCGAATCCACTGTGAGACACCAATGTCCTGAGCAAGACACTTAACCCCTAGTTGCTCCAGAGGCGTACGACCTCTGACATATATAGCAATTGTAAGTCACTTTGGATAAAAGCGTCAGCTAAATGAATAAAAAATAAAAATGTAAAAAAATGGAAACTCATATATTGAGGTGGTGATGAAAAATTGGTGATGCAAAAAGGAAATGGCGGCAGAAACAGAGATGGCAAAAGAACAAATGACTGAATTAGGACAACGAGAAAGGATCATAAGCAGCACAAAGAGACTATACAGGAAAGAGGCAACAATAACTATTGATGTGAGTGAAACAAGAGATGGCAATGCAGAGAGTATCATTAAAGCAATAATGAAGAAAATCGGTGTGAAGGGAATTTTGGCGGTGCGCCCGAAACAACAGAAACAATACGAGGTAACAATGGAATCTGAGGAATGTTGTGATGAACTGTTAAATGGACTGGATATTAATGGACAAATATGTGAAGTGAAGAAGTTGGAAGACAGGGAGTATGTGGTGTCGTTTATGCATATACCCGTTTATCTGGACGACAACAACATCATAACACAACTGGAGGGGTGGGGAGTTATCCCTGTCTCAACGGTGAAGAGGAGATGCTATCCAGGTACGGATATTGAAGATGGAACAAGGTTCATCAAAGCTAAATTCCCAAGAGAGGTGGCGTCACTCCCATATAGTACGCGGTTTGAGACAGCAGAAGGAACTCAGCATTTTCGGATGATACACAATAAGCAGGTTAAAACCTGCCGGTTGTGTATGAGCCCGGAGCATATCCTGAAAGACTGTCCAGACTTTAAGTGTCACAAATGTGAGGAGCATGGTCATTTTGCACGGGAATGCAATGCAGTGAAGTGTCCAGACTGTTTTAAAACGCTAAACAAATGTGAATGCTGGATGCAGAACAACGAGGAACAGGAGGAGCAACAAATGAACGACACTACAGAAACCCAAGAAACAAACGAAGAGGAGGAACAGTACAAGATAACTGGAGGAGAGGGATATGGGACTAGTGAAGGACAAGAAAAAGAGGAGCAACAGGAAGTAGAAGATCAGGAGGAAAGAATGGAGGAAGAGGAATCAGCGGAAGAAACACTATCAAGGGGAGAAGAACTGATTGTAGTAGAACTGGCAGGAGAAGAAGGAATAAAGAACCAAAAGGACAGAGGACTGGGAATATTGCCACGGAGAAAACAACAGAAGGTAATACCTAATTTGGAAATGGCAAAAAGGAAAAGACTTAAGCATTTAGATAATAAATTTGAGATGTTGAGAGGGGAAGACGGAGAAGATAATCAAGAATGACTGTTTTTAATTATTTATTTTTGTACAGTATGGTTTTAAATTTTGTATGCTGGAATGCAAGAGGATTAATGAATATGAACAAACTGAAAAATACTCTAGAACTATGCAAGAAAGAAGACATTATTGTACTCCAGGAAACGAACTGGAAAAAGGAGGTAATTGACAATGTTAAAAAGATGTGGAATGGTGAAATGTTTTATAGTAATGGAGATGTAAAGTTAGGAAGTGGAGTGGTGATTTTAATAAGAAATGATGTTGACTGCAAAGTGAAAGAAATATAATGATGGAAAGGGAAAATGTAATGCTGTTGAAATAAGTCATGGGGGAAAAGTTTATTTTAATGAATGTTCATGCGCCAACAGAAGAGAAAGAAAATAGGGAGTTTTTTGAAAACATTAGAGGAACAATAGATAAATGGAAGTCAGTAATAATAGTAGGAGATTTTAACACTGTGTTTAGCAAAAGAGATATGGCGGAAGGAATGGTTTTTAGAACAGACATGGGAAGAAAAGAGCTGATATCTTTAATGGAAGAAAAAAACATGACTGATGTGTGGAGGGAGAGACATGAAAACAAAAGAGAATTTACTAGAAGGAGCTTGGTTGGTAACTTTTTGAATCAAACGAGAATTGATTTTATTTTAAGTACAAGGGATATAGATTATTTTATAGATGATATTGTAGTGACACTGGTTTTAGTGATCACAAGATGATAAGGTGGAAAATAGATTTTAACAAGGAGGATAAGGGACCAGGGGTGTGGATTTTAAATTCTGAAATTTTAAAAGATGAGAATTACAAATTGGGAATATATGGATTTAATGGAACAGGAAAAGAAGGATGGTATGTATGGGGAGGACAAACGAATATGGTGGGAAAATGTAAAATATGAAATAAAGAAGTATTCAATTGAATTTAGTAAAGGTATGAGAAAAGCCAAAAATGACAAAGAACAGGGAATTAGAGAAAGTTTAAGAAAAGAAACAAAGGAAAAGGTAATGGATATTCAAAAAATAGTAGAGTTAGAAGAGAAGCTTAAGAAAATGGAAGAGGAAAAATATCAAGGGGCAAGACTAAGGAGCAAAGCTAGATACACAATAGAAGGGGAAAAATGTACTAAATTCTTTTTTGACCTAGAAAGAAGAAGGGGAAAGGCAGATATAATAAAATAACTAAAAAACAAAGATGAAGAATGCATAATAGGAACGGAGTTACTCTTAAATGAAGTAAGGATTTTTTATTAAGACTTGTTTAGAGAGGAAGGCATAGAAGAGGAAAACAAAAATTACTTGCTGCAACATATCAAAGCGAGAGTAGAAGAAGAAGACAAAAAAGACTGAGGAGGAAATAAAGGAAGAAGAGATAATACAAGCGATAGAAAGTCTAAAAAGTAAAAAAAAAAGTCCGGGAATAGATGGATTAGTGAATGAATTTTATAAGATTTTTAAGAAGGAAATAAGTAAGATCTTAAAAGAAGTGTATGATGAAATATTTAAGAAAAAGGACCTGGATCAAAGAATGAGTATGGGATTAATGAAGTTGATTTATAAAAGAAAAGATGATAAAAAGAGTTTGAAGAATTATAGGCCGATTACAATGTTGAATGCAGATTTGAAGATTTTAGCTAAAATTTTATCAAGTAGATTGAAGAATGTTTTACCAAAAATAATTGAGACAAACCAGGCTTACGGGGTGACAGGGAGGGATATAGTGGATACAACAAGTGGTATACGAGACATAATGAGCATTTTAAAGGAAAATACTAGGAAAGGATATATAATTAGCTTAGACTTCGAGAAGGCTTTCGATAGAGTGGAACATGAGTTTTTATTTTCGATCATTTTGGTTTTGGGGAGAATTTTAAAGAGTGGTTAAGGATTTTATATAGAAATATAATGACAATAGTGAAATGTAACGACTTTTTAACCAATCCTTTTAATGTCACAAAATCCATTAGACAAGGATGTCCATTATCAGCACAGCTATATACGCTGATAGCAGAACCACTAGGGATGTTAATTCAAAAAGATAAAGAAATAAAAGGGATAAAAATTGAGGAGGGTCTAGAAGAAACAAAAGTATTCCAATATGCAGATGACACAACACTAATTGTGGAAGATTATAAAAGTGTTGAAAATGTAATGGAAAGGGTGACAAGGTTTTGTAAAGGTACAGGAGCAAAAGTAAATGAGGAAAAAACTGTTTATATGAGATTTGGAGAAGTGTCTGATTTAAAAGAGGTTTTGGGTTTTAATGAGGTACAAGAAATGAAGATTTTAGGAGTAACGCTAGGTAAAGATGAGAAGAGTGCAACAGAATGTGGGAAGAGGTTATAGGTGCAATGAAAAACAGATTGAATTTTTGGCAAAGAAGAATTTTGAATTTGAAAGGGAAGGTTTTAATAGTGAACGTTTTAATGTTAACCAAAATGTGGTACATTTTATCAGTGGTTTCAATGCCAAAATGGGTGGA